>JANAVB010029216.1:1979490-2251990 GCA_029216955.1 Iris pallida
GGCATTTCACCAAACACTGTTTTTCAAACATGGATACGTGTCCGATACGGATACGAAATCGAACCTACTTCCTACCAAACTTGGCCTACAGTTCCATGGTACCTAGATGCATGCAATTATGAAGAGAAAACACAATATTAACTAGGTTTATAGGTATTTACCTATGAGTGCAAAATCCTCAATAATATGCCTTTTTGAATGAAAACCCCCTTCAACTCCCAATGTCCAAAGCTCCACAAATCCTTGCTAGCAAGCCATAACTAGTATCCTCTAGTGTAGGGGAGTCCAATGCAAAAGACTAGACCCAATTTGGTGTTAAAATGGTTAAATGGTGAAGGGTTGAAGTTGTAGGAAAAACTTGATTTTTGTGAATGAAAAGAGGCTTGAATGAAAGGGGGGTGTGTATATAGGATGGAGGCATAGGTTGGCTTCCATGGGGGGGTAGGGGTAGATATTTAGGGTCCCTGTCACGCCCCGATTCGTAGAGTCATTTATTCACATAATTTATCTCTTGGAATCGATCGTCCTCGCTTGGGCGTGATGCCGTACAAGTCTGGTATTGCACTTGTACAAGACAAAGATGGTACATAATTGATAATCTTTAAATAGAAACACATCGTAGTGACAGAAGCAGACAAATTGAAGTTAATGAGGACAATCTTTCTTGTTGAATAGAAGTACATCACTTCTTTATAGCAGCAGAGATAAAAGGACAACTTGAAGTCACACAGAGATATACAGAACTTTATTTTCTTTATTGATAACTGAAAAAGAGTACAAGACTTGTATTGAAGTACAATGCTTACAACCAATCTCACTTTACATTGAAAGCCAACTGAGCAATGCTACGAAGTCTACATTGATACTTGGATACATTGGATTACAACTCGATACACCAACTTGGCTTACAACTCACTGGTACAACTGATTACAATATTCCATACATTATACCCTTTATAAACAGAAGACATCATCTTGTACAAGGAGAGCTTCTGTATGCCCAACAAATCTTCGATGCCGCGGAACCAATCAAGCCAATCTTAGTGTATAGAGTATCCCAAGCACAAGCACCTGCCCACAAAACGTGGGTCAGCACATCATCTATGTACTGGCAAGCAGAATCCAACCCACTCGTATAAACCAACATTAAAGTGATCATTTAAGCAAGCATTTATTAGAATGATCTTTCTATTTGGGGCCTAGCATCAGTTTACAGTTCATGGGCAATAATCAGAGTGAAACATGTAAACATATTCTTAGTAGCATTCATGTGGACATATCATTTAGCATTCTTGGTGTTATCAAGCAAAGGCATCACTGAGACATACTAGGTGTTATCATGAAAAGGCATCATTGAGGCATCGTTAACATTAACATCTTAAACATGTTATAACAGTTCTCACTTCAAGCATCACTTAGCATGTATGTTATGGTTGAGCAATGTTTCATAACAAGGCATATTTCTTAGCATACTGAACTTAACATGTTAAGCAGGATCTCATATTAAAAGGCTACAGCACAACGTCCCTTATTTGGCATGTTAAGCACGTAAGTTAAACCAACACATATATTGAGTATATCACATTTAAGTGATTTCTTATCGATAGCCAACTTCCTCGTACCTGCATTAAAATACAGGATAATATGATATACTTACTCTGTCTGTACAAAATATTCATTAGCATACATCCTGACTACATGGTCGTTGGTGAAACTGCACCATAAAGGACTTTCCAACGGGTATTACAACGTACCATTCCAGGGTAGGTTGCAAGCCTAGCCGAATGTCCCGTAATACCTCGTGCCACCATAGCACGACCAATGTTTCCTTCCGGGTCGAATCGGTCCCAGCGCCCCGGGTACCGTTCGAGGAAACTTACTCAGACTTGTACAAGTACGTCCATGACCATGCGAATGCGTGTCGACTCGATAACACAAATGCATGGTAAAGCAACTGAAAGTAAGCAGAACCAACAGTTCAATATCTCATCTCAATCCCAAGCCGTGTTCAACGACTAATCATTACCATCATTCTACTTGGTGATCTCCATGATCCCAAGCCCCATCATTCTCATTGTTTGTTCTATTGTAACATTTCTCATTACGTTCCTTCTATGGAGGAACAACAACATTCATTCATTTCGAAGGAACCTGTAACAATTCATTCATTTCATAGGGACAATGGCATATTCATTTCATTTCATAGGGACAATATTCTTTCTTTCATTGCATATAATGAAACAGGCAACATCAACAGTTATGCAGAATGTACATGATTTTAGTGTTTCATTCCATTCTTTGTGTTAACAGCATAGCCAGTTCATTACTCATGTATCATTCTCATAGCATCTCATTACTCAAGTATTCATTGCTTATATATTATTAACCGAAGGGACGTTATCAATTCATTTCAAGCATCAAGTCGCATTAGCAGTTCAAGTGTGATTCATTCGGCAGTTCAATAATTCTTAGCATAAGCATCTCAATTACTCAGCAACTAAAACATGGAACATTAGGGGAAATTTATAGCATCACATTATTCTATTTATTAAGCATGCCGGAATAAGGAGGAAGGAGGACAGTTCCACTTGCCTGCATAAAAGGGTCTTCCTGCTCAAATCCCGCTAAATGTAGCTGTACCAGCGAGCCACGTTCCAATACCCATTTCGTCTAGCCAGCTAAGAGAGACTACATCAGTCTCAATTCTCTTGATTTCCAACATAAGTCACGGTCCAACATTCTGATAACATCCAACAAGCCAACCCAAATGCCTCGTGCGGAGCGGGGCATTACATAATATGCCACTCAGAAAAAGTTTCATCCTCGAAACTTAAGGAAACAACTCTTTCTACTAAATTCTCTTAGTCACAATGAGTTACTCATTCAGCTTCAATTCAATATTCATTTTTATCCCACTCGGTCATTTTCAGAATAGCTATCCAATTGTATTATTTTAATCCATCAACGATTCAATCCTTCTTTCTCTTTTCCAAATACTTGCAACTTCTCATTGATTCACTAACATTTTCCTCACACTCTATCTTGGTCGCAACACATCACTTCATTTGGATCTATACACATATTTCAGGCGTCTCCAAAACATATGCATTTCAGCCAAAGTCTGCGCTAGTACGATAAATTCTTCCCATAATATTATCTCAGTCGCAACCTATCACTTCGGCTGGATTCATACACATATTTTAGGCATCCCTAAAACATATGTACTTCAGCCAACTTCCATGATAGCGCAATTCGATCAGCCACGATACAACTCTCTTTCCCAAATCCGACTTAGCATCCTTTCGATTGACTTTATTACTTCATTCACTTGTCACAATCATTATCTTCCAGGCCACAACACTTTACATCAGGGACAACTTGGTTAAGCTCTCTATTCGGGCATAATATTTCTAGCATTCAATCAAGGGTCTAATCTTAGAGCCAATCATATCAAGAGTCCACAATATGCAATCACATTCCTTTCCAAATCCAACAATATTTCTTACCGATACAATTTATCTTTTCTAAAAGATACAATCCGACATCACCAACTATCGATTATCCGAGTCAGGGTATAATTCTATGCAACAGTCAAGGTTAACCCAGCTACCCGACTATAGATACCTATCCAACATTTCCGTCATGAGCAGTCAATTCCATCTCATATAATAATTCACCATTTGATACATACAACTCAAGTCTCATCCCACGATTCCATTTCCCGCTATAGGCCGACACATAATCCTCAAGGATCAAACATCTCTAAGGTTCATATTGGAGCATATACTTACAACTTATCATTCTTAGATCATACTTATCACCCTCTCTCGTTCAATGCCACAAGGTCATTCTATGGGTCGCCAACGGCCACTATTATTCGGTCCAGTCTCAATGGTTAGCTATACCGACAGCTATACCTAATCATTCAGTCGACTTCCCTAGAGTGGACGGCTACTAGAGTTATACTAGTTTCTTTTCTTAAGGCCAACAAGCAACCAACAGTTCTAAGGCACACTACCCAAACATATGGGTTTCAACTCAGGCCGAATAATGAATCTCCAATTGGGCTAAGCCAGCAATTGGTAACTCATCAACTGGTCGGTAGGGTCAAGTCTATCTATCCAGGGTCTTCCTCAAGGAAATAATTCCCACAGAGGCTCATTCTAGACTTACCCAATGATCGACTAAGATCGCTCTATCAATATTACGGTCAATTCCCAACCCGTCATACGATTCTCATCATTCTAATAATCCATCAAGTAGATTCCAATAATTTAATTTCTATTCCAATTCCTTTGTACTCACACGAACCCATAAACCAAGGTTAACTATTCGAGGGTCATCGATTCCGATAGTCTCATTATAACTTATGGAATCATACTATTCGATCTGTATGACAGAGTCACACCACCAAGTCATAAGCCAACTATCTATATCCTAACCAACAGTCACCTATACCGACATTATCCAACACGTTTGCCATTTCTCAATCCCATATGTTTCTAAATCATCAAATTATCTTACGGACATTCTTAATTCTTATGCAACAAGGGTCGAGTAGTTCATTCCTTTCTTTTCCGATAATTTATGTATCAATTAACCATCTTCTAGGCAACACCAGTATTCAGAGTCACTACTTGTTACTTTTCTAATCCTATTAAATTCTTCAGCATACATGTGCATAGGCAACGAATATCCTTTGGTGATCAAGATGGATTAACATCTATTACACCTTAGGGTCAAGGCACAAATCTCTAATATTCCTTTGGTTCACCGATAATGTTTTCAAAACTTTCAGCTACGCAACCAACTTTGTATTAGCCACATATGATTTGCGTCCAACCATTCGAAATCAACATTCAGATTTTCTAAGCCACAATATTCTCTAGCCAAATCTATTTACCCATAGCATACTAACTGTCTTACTAGTCTGAGTCATCACTCGACTAACAATTTCTAACCAAGCCAACTGTTACCATTTTTAGAATCTCGCTACCCAACATAGAATCACCGTCAGGGGACACTCGAGTCATCTAGCAACAATACATGACTCCCAGCTAAGTCTCGGTACTACCCAGTACCCACAGATAGTCTCATTGCTATTCTATGGAATGGGTCAACATACATCTCGTTCTGAGGTGGTAGAGGCAATATACCACTCAGAAACGAAGCCATCCCTAAACAATACCAACTCCATCTATTCCGGGCATTCGTGATCTATAATGATCATAATACTTAACCAACATCTCGGGATCTCAATATCGTAAACCAACATTCTTAGGGTCTCGAAAGCAGTAGCCAGCACACATGAGTCAATTCACCAATTCTGTTGAACTCATCCTTCAATTATTTCATTCCCAATTCTTTTCCAACATCACATGTAATTCTCAACTTGTTGCAGCATACATAGCCATTTCCTTTATTCCCATATTTCCAAACAACATTCATAATATAGCATACTATGGCATCGAGTCATTGTTGGGTTATTTGTGTCCAAACCAACAACAATCATTCATTTAGGGACATCATAATGTATATAGACTTATTGTATGGAACATCCAGTGAGAAGCCAAGAGGGTCAACGAACTTTCAAGCACAGATAACATAAGGATGATTACCGAACAACAATAGCATAATCGCGGAAGCAATCTTTAATTTAATCGCCTATGCAACTTTGATTTGAAATGAATCAAAGAAGAGACCAAGGACGTAAAGCCGTGCTCTGATACCAATTTGTCACGCCCCGATTCATAGAGTCATTTATTCACATAATTTATCTCTTGGAATCGATCGTCCTCACTTGGGCGTGATGCCGTACAAGTCTGGTATTGTACTTGTACAAGGCAAAGATGGTACATAATTGATAATCTTTAAATAAAAACACATCGCAGTGACAGAAGCAGACAAATTGAAGTTAATGAGGACAATATTTCTTGTTGAATAGAAGTACATCACTTCTTTATAGCAGCAGAGATAAAAGGACAACTTGAAGTCACACAGAGATATACAGAACTTTATTTTCTTTATTGATAACTGAAAAAGAGTACAAGACTTGTATTGAAGTACAATGCTTACAACCAATCTCACTTTACATTGAAAGCCAACTGAGCAATGCCACGAAGTCTACATTGATACTTGGATACATTGGATTACAACTCGATACACCAACTTGGCTTACAACTCACTGGTACAACTGATTACAATGTTCCATACATTATGTCCTTTATAAACAGAAGACATCATCTTGTACAAGGAAAGCTTCTGTATGCCCAACAAATCTTCGATGCCGCGGAACCAATCAAGCCAATCTTAGTGTGTAGAGTATCCCAAGCACAAGCACCTGCCCACAAAATGTGGGTCAGCACATCATCTATGTACTGGCAAGCAGAATCCAACCCACTCGCATAAACCAACATTAAAGTGATCATTTAAGCAAGCATTTATTAGAATAATCTTTCTATTTGGGGCCTAGCATCAGTTTACAGTTCATGGGCAATAATCAGAGTGAAACATGTAAACATATTCTTAGTAGCATTCATGTGGACATATCATTTACCATTCTTGGTGTTATCAAGCAAAGGCATCACTGAGGCATACTAGGTGTTATCATGAAAAGGCATCATTGAGGCATCGTTAACATTAACATCTTAAACATGTTATAACAGTTCTCACTTCAAGCATCACTTAGCATGTATGTTATGGTTGAGCAATGTTTCATAACAAGGCATATTTCTTAGCATACTGAACTTAACATGTTAAGCAGGATCTCATATTAAAAGGCTACAGCACAGCGTCCCTTATTTGGCATGTTAAGTACGTAAGTTAAACCAACACATATATTGAGTATATCACATTTAAGTGATTTCTTATCGATAGCCAACTTCCTCGTACCTGCATTAAAATACAGGATAATATAATATACTTACTCTGTCTGTACAAAATATTCATTAGCATGCATCCTGACTACATGGTCGTTGGTAAAACTGTACCATAAAGGACTTTCCAACGGGTATTACGACGTACCATTCCAGGGTAGGTTGCAAGCCTAGCCGAATGTCCCACAATACCTCGTGCCACAATAGCACGACCAATGTTTCCTCCCGGGTCGAATCGGTCCCAGCGCCCCGGGTACCGTTCGAGGAAACTTACTCAAACTTGTACAAGTACGTCCATGACCATGCGAATGCGTGTCGACTCGATAACACAAATGCATGGTAAAGCAACTGAAAGTAAGCAGAGCCAACAGTTCAATATCTCATCTCAATCCCAAGCCGTGTTCAACGACTAATCATTACCATCATTCTACTTAGTGATCTCCATGATCCTAAGCCCCATCATTCTCATTGTTTGTTCTATTGCAACATTTCTCATTACGTTCCTTCTAAGGAGGAACAACAACATTCATTCATTTCGAAGGAACCTATAACAATTCATTCATTTCATAGGGACAATGGCATATTCATTTCATTTCATAGGGACAGTATTCTTTCTTTCATTGCATATAATGAAACAGGCAACATCAACAGTTATGCAGAATGTACATGATTTTAGTGTTCATTCCATTCTTTGTGTTAACAGCATAGCCAGTTCATTACTCATGTATCATTCTCGTAGCATCTCATTATTCAAGTATTCATTGCTTATATATTATTAATCGAAGGGACGTTATCAATTCATTTCAAGCATCAAGTCGCATTAGCAGTTCAAGTGTGATTCATTCGGCAGTTCAATAATTCTTAGCATGAGCATCTCAATTACTCAACAACTAAAACATGGAACATTAGGGGCAATTCATAGCATCACATTATTCTATTTATTAAGCATGTAGGAATAAGGAGGAAGGAGGACAGTTCCACTTGCCTGCATAAAAGGGTCTTCCTGCTCAAATCCCGCTAAACGTAGCTCTACCAGCGAGCCACGTTCCAATACCCATTTCGTCTAGCCAGCTAAGAGAGACTGCATCAGTCTCAATTCTCTTGATTTTCAACATAAGTCACGGTCCAACATTCTGATAACATCCAACAAGCCAACCCAAATGCCTCGTGCGGAGCGGGGTATTACAGTCCCCTCCACCTTGCTAACTTAGCCCCTAAGGCTTTGACTAAGGGAATAGACATTTAAGTTCTAAAATATCTAAAAAGTAAGATATCTAGATATTTATCAAACCTAGATATTTCTAAAATAAAGTTAACATCTAACATTAGTCTTCTAGGTTAGTGGCTAACCTCTGGATTAGTGCTAAACTAGGTTAGGAGCTAACATGACACAAATCAACTAATTAAATAATAATAAATCACATAAATCCAATAATTCCAAATATATCCTAGAAAATTACCAAAATACCCTTTAGGCTAAAAGTGCTAAATTGGTATCCTAATCACTTGCTTAGGCTTACATGGTCATGGTAGTCTCTAGGTTATGAAATCTCTAGAGTTTACACTAGGGTTATACTAGTAAAATCACAAAGTCATAAGTCGTGACTTAGAAAATAGTTTTAATTAACTAAAAATCACCAAAAATCATATCATGACTAGAATACCATTAATAAATAATAAAAATAATAAATTTTCAAAAATACCCCAATTTTAGAAAACTGGGTGTTATAAGTCTACCCTCCTTAAAATAATTTCGTCCTCGAAATTTAGATGGTCGTACTCCTCCTAGTCAAACCTCCAACAATCAGGGTCGAAGCTACTACCTAGCAACATACAAGGTCAACAAGTAAAATACGGGTAGTAGACCTATACTAGGTTATGTCCAAAAATTGGCTGGCAGTTTTAGGCCATAAGGTGTCCTTAATTCAAATCGAAATCAAAAGTAACTCCACGGGGTAAATCAGGATGGAGTCTCGGGTCAGAAAAATCGTACTAAGCAAATGAAGCACACGATGGTATGCCTGAGCGGGATACTAAGGTCATGGGTGTAGAGTGTCATGTCTAGGTCATGTATGTGAAATTAGTTTTGAGAAAACAACTAGTCTTGTGCTCCAAATTTAAAAGTCACGGTAATGTGCCTATGATAATCATAATTTAGAGTGGGAAAGGTCTATGGCCTAAATTGAACCGGAAATTGTGATACAATAGTGGTACCAGGGGGATAGGTTAAATGGGACAGCCTGTGGTCTCATCTAGGTGCACTAGTCATTCTAGATCAAGAATGTCCTATGGTATCAAAACGTACAAGCAATCTAGGGTGTCCTAATTGGAAAGGTAAGGGAACAACAATCATCTAGGCTATAGGGCCGTCTACCATCCTATATGAAATTTGGTCATTAACAAGTAACTGAGAAATCATTAAAAGGTTACTATTCCATAAAGTGGTAAAAGAAAATTGAAAATTTAGGCACAAACAATCACAAATAGATTTTTGTCTTGACACGATCTAAGTTGATCAATTTTAGGATAAATCGAGATTTGGACAAGATGGGAAATCAATGAAATCAAGTATGAACACGAGCATCCAATGATGAAGATCCAGGTCATGATTAAATTTAATTCAACTGGATACGAATACGAGGTTCATAGGCGATAAAATAATTCCAAGGAGAATTGTCAAGGCTGTTGCGTATAAGATTCTAGGGCAAGTTTAACTATGTCTCCATCCACGTAGATTAATATATGAAAAAGCGAACCAAAACGCAATAGGTTGATCAGACCATCATGCGCCGGTTCTGATTAGATAATATGTTAGTGGGTGTACACCCAATAAAATATGTCATGATCAAGCTCGAAAAGGATAAGCTTGTAAAACTAAGGATAAATTTATAGCATAAGATATAAGTAAGGGTGGAGATGATAAAAGAAAATACATAGTCCAAGATCCTTAACCAATCGGGTCAAGCATTCAAGATAAGGTACAAGGTTAAGTATTTAAGGATTCAAGCAGAACGCCATCACATGCTAGGTCGAAAGAATTGAGCCAAGGTGGATCTCTAATGGAAATAAGAATTACTTTAGTATCATGGTAGAGGTTATAGTTTAGCCATTTGACTAGAAAATCATATCAAGGAAATAGAGTACAAGAAGACGGGTTTTAGTAGGACATAGAATACCTACATGAAGGTAGGCTAGTCTAGGTCTTACATGTGAAGTTTGTTGGGAGGTAACAGCTAGTATTATACTCCGAATATCTAAGTCATGGTAATGGACGTCCAATGATCTAGAATAGAAAGTGGGAGTTCAAGACGTGACAATTGATGCAAAAATAAAGAAGATCAAGTTAACGCATGGAATAAAATTAATTAGGAATCCAGTAAATAATTTAGGAACACAGCCCTAGGGATAGATAGGCTACTAGATGAATATAGTTAGGGTTCGATCAAATCAAGGTCAAGGTTAGAAGGTCTCAATAAAGTCTTGATTTGAAGAAATGTCGAGTAAGTCAGGTTGGGATACAGTCACATAGATTGGTAGAAAGAGTTGAGCAAGATGCAAAAATAGAGGAGATAGTTCATTTTAAGGGAAAGCAATTAGCAAGAGAATTAGATGGCAAGAAACAGATGAGAGTTTTCTCATAAATGTGATTGAGTACCTTAAAATAAAAGATATTAATCTAACACAAAGAAATTAAAATCAACAACTACAAAAATTTCAAAATCATCAACTAACACCAGGATTCAAAGTTCTACAGTGAATCCTCCAAAATCAAATTCAATCAAGGAAAAAGGAGTTTAAATCGTAATTCAAAATGAGATTCTCAAGGGTCATCCCAGGAATCTCTCAAGGTATCCTAACAGTGATTGAGTATCCTCTCTCACTACGCCTATTCCTCAAATCCTATCACAGGCTGTAGTGATACTCTAGTTCGAATACCACTACATAAACTCGACCTGCATGGGCCACCACTAAAAATGTGTCACGACCCGTACCCTGTATAGGGGCACGAGAAGTGGGTACGTCCAACCTACGCCACAGTGTCGACGGTAGAACGCTGTCCTAGGTCAATCATCTAACAATATAAAGGTACCTGTACAGTATATACTCTCCGAATGGAGGTGACATAACAGAATACAATCTCAATCACATCTAGGATAGAAGAATGAAAGATAGATAGATCGACAGTAACTCAAAGAGAACAGTACAATAGATAAAATAAGTCCAAGTGTCTAGGATAACAGAACATCCAGAATGTCAACCCAATATACAAAATAAGTCTAAGGGTCTATACATCTCAACATCTCAAAATACAACTCAGAATGTGAGACAAAAAGATAATATGAAAAAGACTGTCTAGCTAAATTGGTCTAGACTACTGGGGTAACATCCTCAGCTGCAGGTGGATCCTGCTGAGGGTCCACAACATAAGTGTCATCTAGTCCTGCTCCATAATAGGTAGACACCAGGACCTCATCCTCATCCTCTATAATATTTTCAACAGGTCCAGTCAGGACAGGAACGAGCACAATACATCTCACACAGTGCATAGTATGATAGAAAATATAAAGCATGCAATAGAGTAAAATACAGAAACTGCTGAAGGAAGGTACATGTAGTAAAAGAGATAGCTGTAAAGGAAATATCTACTGTATATAGAGAACTGTAAGTGGCTAGTGATGTAGAGTACAAGATAGGCATGTGAATGGCTAGAATTTATACATGATTACATTACTAAGTTTGCACATGATTACACTACTTTGGAATTATTCACATGTCCACTTTTACTCCCCCATTTCCCCAATCAATACACAAGGATCCATTCAAGTTATGTTAAGATTCGTGATAAGCCCATAAATGGGTGATTCATGAGAGGCTCTGTGAACATGAGAGTACATGAGTCACAAGCGATTCGTGAATCTATGGAAGCATAGAGATACATGATGATTCGTGAAACGCAAAAACATGCTGTATCTGTTGCTTCCGAGGGGGATAACATCTCATGAAAAGATCCATATAGTACCAATCCGTAATAACAATCGTGTCAGCATCAAGTAAAGTAATCTAGAGCAAGAATATAAATCCTGGCAAGTATGAAACGCTCAGAGAATGTACTCGTCTGATAACTGAATGTCTGAAGAGGAGTACTGCCTGAGGAGAGGTTTATGGCTCCTAATCATAGCAATACAAATCATAATGTATCCAAAATGGTAAAAATAAGTATACAATGCATACTACATGATTCTAGGTCAATCTGGTCAAAAGTCAACTCTTGGTCAACTCTAATAGTCAAACTAGGTCACAGAAAGTCATACTAGGTCAAAGGAAATCAAACTAAGTCAAATAAAGTCAAACAAGTCAAGGTTAGTCAAATCTAGGTTAAAGTCAACTCTTGGTCAATATTCTAGTCAACTAGTCAAGTTATCTAGGGTTTTGGTCAACAATGATCAGATTAGTCAAATACTAGTCAACATGATCAATCTAGGTCAAGTCTAGGTCAAACTTAGACTAACTAAGGTTTTGGTCAAACATAGACTAGTCAACAAGGTAATTAGGTCAATCTTGACTAATGGTCAACTTCTAGTCAATCTCTAAGGCTAACACAAATCATGACACAACTCTTAAGTATTCCACTTAACCCCATACATATCTTAATCTACATAGGGCTATCTTCATAACCATATGGTCAAACATAAACTAATTAGTTAGGGTTTAGTCAAACTTTAGTCAACTAGTCCTTCTATGTTCATCCAAGCCATCTCTAGGTCAATTAGGTCATGGTTGACCTTGTTTGCCATTAAAATTGTTTTGATTGAAATCTTAATACAAATAGAACAGTGATACAATATAGGACTTAGATGTAGTCCTAGGAGTACACTTTTGTTTAAGCTGGGTCCTTAGTGCCAATGGAGCGAGTGGTAATGCATTGACTCCGTTGACCGGCTGACGGCGGTTATCGGTTCTCTGAAGGTGTTGATTACTCTGGGTGCTGGAGCTTGCTGAGAGGAGGAAGACGTTGAGTGTCTAGAACTGCCTCTCCGGTGATTCTCTGTTGTGGATTCTCTGTGAGTCTTATGTTCTGAGTCTCTGTGTCTCTGCCTCTGTGTGAAGGAGATGTCCCTTCTATTTATAGTTTTGCAGGCTGGCTGCTCATGCGCGCATGCAGGATGTGCCGGTGTGGGGATGCCACGTGGAGGTTGCTGATGGAGGCGTACGGATGCTGCGCCCTGATCGAGGGGGAGAACTTTTCATACTGCTGTTGTGAGCCGGCACGTAGCAGAAGAGAAGATCTTTCTGTTGCTGAAATCTTGGATGAGTTGAGTCAAAGGACACGTGTCATCGACCCATGGTTCGAAGATCTCGGATTTGGTGGAGAGGAGTGATCTGGTGGGCTGCGCCTTGGATTGGGCGCAGGAGGAGGCTGCGGCTCATAACCTTTAGGAGTTACAAACCATTTGGGACGCATGGCTTTTGAGGCGCATGCAGGCGACTTTCCTTCTGTCTTTCGGGATCAGAGAGCAGTCTGAGGTGCATGGCTTTTGAGGCACATGCTGATTTGGATGCATGGCCGTAGAGGCGCATGCTGATTTGGACGCATGGCCGTAGAGGCACATGCTGATGGTGGAGTGGCCACGTGGCAGTAGCCGTCGAAACAAAGTCATGATGATGCTGACGTTGTCGACGCTTCGTTTTCTGAAAAAGCTGTCAACTGTTCAGACTTTGGGAGGTGTGCTGCCAACTCTGTCAGTTCAGCATTTAATGTTGGTGACGTTCGATGGACAGCTGAGTGGGCGCGTCGGTTGGCGTTCCACTCGGTATGGGGATGTGTGGGGGCGCATCCTCTGTGATGCGCCTGGTACTGAAAGGCGCGTCTGTGTGATGCGCTGTCTGACCGGTGCGTCTGTTGCATGGCGCATCTCCATTGGTCCGGCTATTGAGTTCTTTGGAGCTTTGATGGCTCTCCGACTTAGCGAGTTCATTCATCATAAATACAAGTTCATTGCACCGACTTCGGGAAGGTTGCCACTTGGCGCATGGGTTTGATTTGCCCTGGCCTATGAATAGCAACAGTTTGAGAGAGTTTTGTTGTCTCTCCCTTTGACTTCTCGACGAAGATGGATTCGACTGATCCTCCTCCTTGGCAAGACGTTGTACTATGGATGATGATTCTCTTTGTTCGAAGAAGCTTTGATGGTGAACTCCTTCATAAGACTGAGATTCGTCGAGTTGGAATGGACATAGATGTGCCTAAGCCTCATTATGATGGAAGAGCCCCAGGCTGGCAGATGCGCCTGTGTGTGTTGACGAGGAAGTGATTCACTCTGACGGGACGGAGTGATGCGCTGGAAGACAGGTACAACATGTTGCAACTGTTTGAACACAGACTGTCTTGGTGGTGGAGCCACTGTCTTGCGGTAGCAGCAGTTGATGGCGACCGTAGCACAAGTGTGCCCTGTGAGGGGCGCATTATGCTTGTTGGTCGGCTCTCCTGATCGACGTTTGTGAGTGATCATATTGCGCAGATCGTTGGAGGAGGGTGCCACCTTCACACCCCCTTCAGGCGCATGGCAAGGCCAAGCGTCGGGGTGGTCAAGTGAGAGTGCCACCTTTACACCCCCATCAGGCGCATGGCAAGGCCAAGCGTCGGGGTGGTCAAGTGAGTGCTGCGCCCCCTGATCTAATACCAAGCGGACATCACGATCAGTAGTGGGGGAACCACAGCATTTGAAGTGACTTGAACGGACCTCAGACGCACAACCAGAGGAGGCACAGGAGTTCAAGACCACTGGGTTTGCCTTGCTCGACTTGGTTGTGAACGTAATAGATGCGCCCAAGTGAGACAAGGACTTTGAAGGTCGGCTCGTTTCTGGCACCGCAGCACCCGAGTCGACCTTATACAGCTTACCATCAGCAGCGGACATGATTGTGAGCGCATGCTTCTGGTTTGCCATTAGCATAGCACGTTTGCGGCGCATGGCCCGTGCCGCCTTGGACTTCTTCGTACCAGCCCGTGGGGCGCATAGTACTCAGAGTCCAAATTATCCTCGCCATGACAGCGAGTGAAGAGCTTGCAGCCGACCCAGAAGAAGAGAAGAACAACTGCAACTTGTGGCTCGAACGGGCTCCCTGGATAACGGGCCCCCTTTTCTTTATTTATTTTTTTGGTGCCCTTCACAAAGGAGGCAAGAGGGCTCTATATATAGAGTGAAATGAGAGCTCTCTTCTTCTCCTTTCCGATGTGGGATTAAAAGAAAGATTCCTTCTTTTTTATGCTTCTACAAGACCCCCTTCAAAGTTTTTAAAACTTTTGGACAAGTTTTGAAATACTTTGAACAAGAAGCATGAATGGTAGAGCTGTTTAGGTGTAACAATCCTATCAGAGGTAGTATGGACGTGATAGGTTTGGGTACTTCCACTGGGGAATTTATGTGGACTTATCATCCATGGCGCACCTTGGTTTTAGGTACAGATAATAAGTTGAGAGAGGGAGAGAGAACCAACATATTTACTCAGAGGTAATGTGGACGTGGTAAATATGGGATTGATGGTAGAGCTTTCCTACTCAGAGGTGATATGAACGTGGTAGGAATGACTCTGGAGGAAGATACGCGAAACTACTCAGAGGTAATATGGACATGGAAGTTTCGCTGGGGATGTTTAGGGATTGTAGCCTCTTCTTTTTGTATTTTTGCAACTCTTGCTGGGGGAATAGCATATTTCTGTACTCTCTCTTTTAGAAAATAAAGAAATACACAACCTTTTTTGTGATGTGTTCATTTTTGATATCATGAACTTGATGATTTATGTGGACCTATTATCTTTTGCGCACCTTGGTTTTTAGGTACAGATAATAAGTTTGAAGGAACCAACATGTTTGCTCAGAGGTAATGTGGACATGGCAATCATTAGGTTCAAATGATAGAATCTTCCTACTCAGAGGTATTTATGGACATGGTAGGAATGATCCTGGGGGATACGCTGAACAACTCAGAGGTAATGTGGACATGGAAGTTCTGCGATCAATGTACGACAACACAGGAGTTGTTTGTACGGGATGTTTACTCAGAGGTAATGTGGACGTGGTAAACATGAAGGATAGCGTAAGCTCACGAAATGTAAGGTTCCGCTTTGTAGGATGTAGAGAGACAACTCAGAGGTAATGTGGACGTGGTTATCTTTCTACGGAAGGATGCCACGGAACAGCTGGGTTCCGGAAGCGTTTGATTTTGTAAAAAGAGGTTGTTTGGGGAAATACATGTCTTGGAGGATGTCAAGAATAGTACTTCTTTAGGAACTTACCGTTGATGGGCATCATGAACAAGTCCCCATTGGGTTTGGCGAGGCGGTAAGCACCGTTTGAGTATACCGTCTCAATGATGAAGGGTCCTTCCCATTTGGGCTCGAACTTCCCTGGTGTCTTGTGAGTTAACACCATTGGCCTTCTGACTGCTAAAACCAGGTCGCCAACTTGGAGAGTTCTTTGTTTGACCCTCTTGTTGAAAGCTTATGATACACGGGCTTGGTAAAGTTCGATGCGTTGTTGAGCTAGGAGACGCTTTTCGTCAAGTGCCTCCAGTTCCCGCAAACGACGACGTTGATTGTCTTCTTCTGTGAGTTTGTTTGTGATCGCTACTTGGAGTGAGGGTATCTGGATCTCGAGAGGCAGTACCGCTTCACTCCCGTAGACCAGGGAGAATGGTCTGTTGCCTGTTGGGGTCCGTACCGTTGTGCGGTAGGCCCAAAGACATTTGCCAAGCTTTTCGTCCCAGTCGTGTTTGTTGGATGACACGACCTTTTTGAGCAGCCTGACGATAGTTTTGTTGAACGCCTCGGCCAATCCGTTTGCTGCCGGATTGTAGGCGGTTGAGGCCACGTTTTGAATGCGATTCTTGTCACAGAACCTGCTGAAAATGTGGCTGATGAACTGAGGACCATTGTCATGGATGATCCGCCGGGGTACTCCGAAACGGTAAATGACATGGTATTTGATAAAGCTGACCACCCCGGAGCTTTTTACTTCCGCTAGTGGGACTGCTTCCGCCCGTTTGGAGAAGTAATCAGTGATGGCCAGGATGAAACGATGTCCTCTTGATGAAGGAAGGGTGATTGGTCCTACAATGTCCATGCCCCAGGCTTCGAATGGCCAGGAGGCGACTGTAGGATGTAGAGGTTCAGACGGTGTATGTATGAAGTCTGCATGAAGTTGGCATGCATGGCACTTCTTAGCATATTCCACTGCGTCGGCGGCCATGGTTGGCCAGTAGTAGCCCATACGTCGCAGTCGATCTTGCAACTTAGGACCGGGTTGATGAGCTCCACAAGTTCCGTCGTGAGCTTCTTGAAGAGCCTCGGTTGCTTCTTCGTTAGACAGGCATCGAAGGAGAAGCCCGTCGAAGGAGCGTCGGTACAGCGTTTTAGTGGCTGTATCGTAGTAGAATCGAAGAGAGCGTCTCCTGACTAAGACGGCTTCCTTCGGGTCCTCTGGAAGGATTCCGTAGACAGCGAAGTCGATGAACGGGAACCTCCAGTCTCAGACATTAACCCCAGTGTTTGTCGGTATGGCGTGAGCCATTTGCAAACATAGGTTGTTTCTGGGACAAATCAGGTCTCGGCCAGTCACCGTAACATAATGTTGAGTCCCAAGGGGCGCGGCCAATGAGGCTGCGAGGCCAGCCAGAGCGTCAGCCTCCAAGTTTTGTAGGTGGGGTACATGTTCGATGAAGAACCCAGTGAAGGTTGAAATGATGTTCAATACAACTTCATGGTAAGGTATCAAATCTTCATGGCGAACCTCGTATTGCCTCCGAATCTGGTTTACGACGAGTTTCGAGTCGCCGTAGGCTTCCAGATGATCCACCCCCAACTGTTGTGCTAGCTGGAGTCCCATGACGAGTGCATTGTACTCAGCAACATTGTTGGAGCACGGCTTCGAAAGGGAGTATGCGCGCTGGATGACCAGCTGATCGGGGGAGACTAAGACTACCCCTACTCCTGCTATGATTTGGCCGTTGGGGCCCGTTCTTGAAGCGCCATCGAAGAACATCCGCCAAACGGGGCTTCCTTCAGTGACGTTTGATTCTTGGACTTCATCCGGGATATCTTCATAGAGTTTTGAAGATTCTGGGATGGGGTGTGCAGCTAAAAAGTTAGCCAGAACCTGACCCTTGACCGCCTTCTGCGGGACAAACACCATGTTGTATGGCGTTAGTAGGATCGCCCATGTAGCCAGCCGGGAGTTTAATGACCCTGGCTTCGTCATGAGAACTCTGAGCGGATTGACTCAGGAGATGATATGAATTGTCTGGCCCGAGACGTAATGACGAGTCTTCTGAATGGCAAACACCAAAGCCAAGCACTCCTTTTCAACGGGGTTGTACCGGTGTTCGGCCCCGATGAGTGTTCGACTGAGGTAGTAGATTGCTTGCTCGTAGCCTGCATCGCTGTTTTGAGCCAGTAAAGCACCGAGGGAATGATCCATGGCACGGACGTAGAGGAGGAATGGTTTGCCGACGACAGGTGCCACTAGGACTGGCGGGCTTGTCAAGTAAGCCTTGATGTCGTCGAAAGCCTTTTGGCACTCCTCTGTCCAGACATAAGAGACTCCCTTCTTCATGAGCTGAGTAAAGGGTTGACATTTACCGGAGAGGTTTGCTATGAACCTCCGGATGTATGCCAGACGTCCCTGTAAGCCCCGAAGTTCTCGAAGGTTCTTCGGAGGGTCCATGTTGAGGATGGCTTTAGTCTTCTCGGGATCGACATGAATGCCTTTTGCCGTGATGACAAAGCCCAAGAATTTCCCGCTAGAAACCCCCAGGAAGGATTTAGCGGGGTTCATTTTGAGTTGATGTGCCCGCATGAGATCGAAGACCGTCTTTAGGTCCTGTAGGTGATCTCTTTTGAGGCGGCTTTTGACTGCGATGTCGTCAACATAGCACTCAACTGTCTTGCGAAGATGTTGACGGAAGATGGTGCTCATAGCTCGCTGGTACGTTGCACCGGCGTTCTTCAAGCCGAAGGGCATTACTGTGTAGCAGAAAACACCCTTTGGAGTCCTGAATGACGTGTGTTTTGCATCATCGGGGAACATCTTGATTTGATTGTAGCTTGAATACCCGTCCATGAAGGACATGCGTTCAAAGCCACATGTGTTGTCAATCATTACATCGGTGATTGGGAGCGGGAATTCATCCTTCGGGCAAGCAGAGTTGAGATCCCTGAAGTCGATACAGACTCGTATCTTCCCGTTCTTCTTGGTGACAGGGACGACGTTGGCTACCCAGTTCGGGTGTTGTTCCTCACGGATGAAGCCACTGGTCAAGAGTTTGTCCACCTCCTGATCGATGGCGTTCATGATGTCCGGGCGGAAGCGTCGCTGTTGTTGTTTGATAGGTTTGGCATCTGGTAAGATGTTCAATCTATGCATCGCGATCTGTGGATCGAGACCCGACATGTCTTCGTAGCTCCAGGCGAAGACGTCGATATACTCCTTAGCGAGTTGGACTAAAGATTCTCGGTCTTCTCCTTCCAAGCTTTTGCTGATAAAGATGGGTTTAGAAGAAGACCCATCCCCGAGGTCGATTTGCTCGACTTCGTCTTCGGTGGGAGGTTCTCGTAACTCAAAACGAGACTCCCATTGTTCTCCTAGGCGTTGAGCCCAGGGTTCCTCTTCGAAGGGTTCCGGCGGTTGGTCTTCGCCTTCATCTTTCTGAGGTTGCGCCGATGTCATGTTAGCTGACAGCACTTTCCTGAAGACTGATCCGATACTGGTATCGGAATCCCACGTCGATGCTTCCGACGAGTGGGAATGTTCTATGTCTTCTGCGTCTGAACTCTCTGGAGTTGATGGCGGCGTGACATAGCCTAACCCCCGTCGAGTCCGATTATAGTAATCCTGTGGCTTTCCATTGGGCATCGAAAGCCGGACAGGGAGATGCCGACCCTTGCCGTAGTTTAGGCCTTTATTGCTTTTCAGGTCGTAGCCCATCTTTTGGATGATGTGCTTAGCCGCATCTGTGTACCGATAGACTTGTTCTCTGCCGGTATCAGGTTCGGGCTCGATTGACGGGAGGTTCCGACGACGCTCGATTTTGCTCGAGATGATGGTGCCTTCGTCTCGGCTTCGTGGAGGGACTATGAAGACTCCTTGAGACGGGACTATTTGATTGTGGTAGACGGTCGTTACTTGTGTTTGCAACGACCGTAGAGCGTTCTCTAATGTATACATGGCATTCCAGTGTGGAAGACAAGAATAATTGAAAGACACTCTATTATTGATAAAGTACGAGATTTTATCCCGTGGGATTACATTGTCGAAGGAGGGTGCGTCTACATCAGCAGAGATATATTCGCCAAGCTCCTCGTCTGTAAGCACTGGGGCCGGATCAGGAGAGTCCTCCACCGCTCTGACTTTGGGGTCTGAGAGGGTTATGTGAGCCCTCTCCGGCATCTTGGATGACTGCGGCGGCTTGCCTTTAAGACGCACCTTGAGGGGTGCCTCGGTTGCGCCTTCGATGAGTGGCGCCTTCCCTTGTAATTTTACCACCAGGGGAGCCGCTGTTTGTGGTGGCTTCCCCTTGAGGCGTATCTTCAGGGGAGCTTCGCGAGCTGGCGCTTTTTCTGATAGCTTGATGCTCATTGGAGGCACCTTCTGGGGTGGTCTCCCTTTCAGACGGATTTTCAAGGGGGCATCAGGAGTCGCTTCGGGCTCCAAGTCCGGCTCTGTTGCCGTCTCTGCTTCATCATCGGCGTCGTTGGCTTCCTCCTCGTCAAGTGGCTTGTACAAGTCGGAATCGGTGAAGTAGGCCTCAATCCCTTTGAAGGGATCGATATCTGCAAACTCCGTCCGGATGACGCCGTTGGTGGATACATATTTCATGCATTGGTGGAGCGTGGAGGGCACCACCATGTACTCATGTAACCATGGTCGTCCGAGTAAGATGTTGTAGTTGACCTCGGCATCCACCACATAACAAGTCACCTCAGTTTTGAGGCTGCCGATGTGACACTTCAGCCGGATCTTGCCCAGTGGCTCGCTCTTGCTGGCGTTGAAGCCGCTGATGGTCGTATTGGAGGGCGCTAGCCGGTACATTGGGATCCCCAGCTTTGATAGCAGCGCCATTAGAATGATGCTTAGGGAAGACCCCGGATCGATCTGAATCCTGCTCACCTTTACCGAACCGATGTACCCTGTGTAATACAACGGTCGGTTATGTCGGTGATGCTTGAGCAGCATGTCTTGTTGGGTGAAGGTTATGTTTGGGATAACTTCATCCGCACAATGACAGTGTGCACAAGTAGTTGGTAGGTCTTCAGGTTGCTTGACCTGACTGAGAAAGGATTCGGCATCCTTCAGAGCTTCGCAGAGAGCTTCTCGGGAGTCCTTGGAGAGACGCAGGAGCTCGAACAGAGACAAGCGTGCAGGAGTACTGGCCAGTTGTGCCAGAATGTCAAAATTGTGGGGTTTGGCTACCCCCGAAGCATTTTCTTTTCGCAGAGGTCTGTCGAAACGGGCCTCCACTTGCTTTTGTTTATTGGCTGCTGAGGGCTTGGATGGACCCTCCTCAGGGATGGTGCCAGGAGGCACCACTTCGGCGGCAGCTTCACCGGGCTGGGAGTTCTGTTGTGCACGCGTCTGCACAGGAAGCGCCTCTTCCGTTGAAGAAGAGATCGTGCGGCAAGACTTGATCTTCCTGCCTTTTGCTTTGGAGGTAGGGCGTACCTCCGGTTGAGTTACCTCGGAGACGAGGTCGGGGTGAACCCAGAGGACCTCTCCTCGAGATGTGGTGAGTGGGACAAGTCCACTCACATTGTCACGGGTGGGTGGCAAATTCACCACCTCCATTGTCGCCTTAGGGATGGGGACGACGCCATCTTGTGTGGTAGTCGGCGACAAGGTGCCGAACTGAAGTGACACCACATTAGCTGACACCGTCTTCTCTTCGTAATCGACGAAGATTACATCCGCATTGATCATGCGCTGGATGTAATTTTTGAGGACGTAGCAGTCCTTAGTCGGGTGTCCGACAAACCGATGGTAGTGACAGTACCTTG
This sequence comes from Iris pallida, assembly GCA_029216955.1. Lineage (NCBI taxonomy): Eukaryota > Viridiplantae > Streptophyta > Magnoliopsida > Asparagales > Iridaceae > Iris > Iris pallida. The sequence goes on from JANAVB010029216.1 coordinate 2,001,414, forward strand.
GGTTGTCCACCTTCTCGACTTCATCGGGCCGCTTCGGGTCCGGAAGCTTGATCTTGTCACCCTGCTTCAGTATCTCAAAGAGTTGCAGGGTGTCGTCATCATTGAATGAATAAACCTCCTTGGGTCTTGGTGCCAGTGGAGGTTTTTGAGTAGGCGCAGATGCGCCCTTCGAGGCATTAACAGTCAATTCCTGTTTCCCCTTTGTTTCTCGTCCGGAGTTGTTGGTTGCGGACTTTTTCCCCTTATCGTCAAAGGCGGGGAAGCTAACACCCAGAAGACGTGCATTGGCCGCCTTCTTCTCTGTAGCTTCAGCTTCAATGATTAGGGAGCTCCAGTCGGGAGGGGGAGTAGAGTTAAGCCAGAGCTTTACTGCAGGCAGCATGTTCATACTGCAAGCAGAGAGAAGCGCATGTTCTGGCATGCCTGGAGGTAACCTGAAGCAGGCCTGACGGAAGCGTTCGATGAATGCCCGAACCGTTTCCTTGTCCTTCTGGCGTATCTCAATGAGAGACGCCATCGTCATGTCCTTTCCACCGTCGTAGAAGCGGTCGAGGAAGAGGCGTGTCAGGTCGTCGAAGGACGATATGGAATTATCGGGGAGGCTGCAGTACCAGTCATACGCCACCCCTTTCAGGGCCCCAACAAAGATGCTGGTGAGGAGTGCGTCCTCCTTCGGAAGATGCCCTGTCTGCGACTGGAAGTACGTCAGGTACCGTCGTGGAGAGTCCTTCCCGTCATACGGCGTGAGTGTTTGTGGTTTATACTTTGGGGGATAAACCACCTTGTTCCACTCAAGGGGATAAGGCTGGGGAATGCCCATCTTCTGGCGTTCCTCCTGCCTGTTCTTGGACTCGAAGCGCTCCCGCAGATCTTTGATCATTTCGACCACGTCCTCCGTGGAGCTAGGAGCCGGGGAAGGAGGTACTACCTGGAGTGGAGCGTTTGAGGGCTCCGATATCCGGGGTGCTTCTGTGTCTGAGGGTGTCCGCTGGAGGGGCACACTCGACTCTCCATTGGCTCCTGGGTCGGGACCATTTGAAGGTGTCCTGATCAAGGCCGACCGCATCTCAAACACTGCTTGAGTCAGTGCTTGCATTGAGGCAGAGAGGGTTTTGAGTCCTCCCTCTAGCGAGTCTATGCGCTGGACAATGTCCTGTGGCGGCGCATCAGCCTCAAGATCACCCCCGATCATGTATACTGTCATGACACGGCCGGAAGTGGATGGATTAGTTGAGGCTTCGCTCTCAGCCTCGCTCTCATGTGGGGGAGTTACTTCTCCTGGTGTTTGGCCACCCCCAGCCACATTCTGGAGTTCGTCTTCGACAGGCGCATCTGCAAGGGCCTGACTGCCCTCAGCTCTGTCTTGAAGGGCCTCTTCGTTTTCAGCACTACCCCCGGCGGTGTCCTGGAGGACATCGTCATTTTGAGGGGCTTCAGGGGGGCCATCTTCGCCTTGATGAAGATCCGTCGCAGCTGTGCTTTGGACATCTTCGTCTTCGGAAGGAGGCTCGACAAGGGTCTGGCTACCCCCAGCTTCCTCCAAGGACTTCTTCCTCGACTGAGTGCCTTCGAACACTCCAGAGGTCGTGACAGCTGCCTTGGTTTTCCTCGGCTGGCTTTTGGATGAAGACGAGGAATTGGCAGTCGTCTTCCGGACAGATGAGGAATTGGAGATCACGTTGCATGACGCAATCTTTAGTTCCTCTTCTGCTGACACCTTCGTCCCAAGGCGATGTCGGAGGGGTGTCGATGATTGTAGCCGTTGGAAGACCGACTGCTTTGGTGGTACTGCCGTCTTGCAACAGCAGTTGATGGTGACCACTGCACAAGTGTGCCCCGTGAGAGGCGCATCGTGCTTGTTGGTCAACTCTCCTGACCGGCGCTTGTGAGTGATCACGTTGCGCAAGTCGTTGGAGGAGAGTGCTACCCTCACACCCCTCTCAGGCGCATGGCAGAGCCAAGCGCCGGGGTGGTCGGGTGAGTGCTGCGCCCCCTGATCTAATACCAAGCAGGCATCACGATCAGTAGTGGGGGAACCACAGCATTTGAAGTGACTTGAACGGACCTCAAACGCACAACCAGAGGAGGCGCGGGAGTTCAAGACCACTGAGTTTGCCTCTCTCGGCTTGGTTGTGCACGCAGTGAATGCGCCCAAGTGAGATGAGGACTTTGAAGGTCGACTCGTTGTCGGTGCGGGAGCACTTGAGTCAACCTTGTACAGCTTGCCATCGGCAGCGCACGTGATTGTAAGCGCGTGCCTCTGGCCGGCTGCTGGCATAGCACGTTTGTGGCGCGTGGCCCTTGCCGCCTTGGATTTCTTCGTACCAGCCCGCTGGGGCGCATAGTACTCAGCATCCAAATTCTCCTCGCCGTTACAGCGAGTGAGTCTGTCGAAGATAGAGGCTCGTTGTGGCGCATCAGAAGTAATACGCGGGGCATTGGCTGTGCCCCTGCTCCGTCGACGTATCTTCCTCGCCTGAGAGGAAGATGGCTGGGGAACGTGGTCAGCCGCACGCTTCCCTGAGAGATGTGCTGCATCAGCGGGCGCACCTTGACTGCTGAGGACGTCAGCAGGAAGGGAAGGCTGGACGGGCGCATCCCCTTCAACGGTGGTGCCCGAGGCATCGACTTTGCGCACCCAGACTGCGCGGGTCTTCTTCGGCTTCGACAGCCGCTTCGAAGGACTCGCACTTCCTTCAGAAATGAACTCCTCGTACGCCTGTTGATTGAGGCGCACTACCAGCGTCTTGTGGGAGGAGCCCACCTTCACGTCGTCGGCCTGTGACACGACTTTCTCGGTAGAGGAGAAAGAGGTCCCCAGCAGAGTCGCCAGCTTGTTTGCCATTAAAATTGTTTGATTGAAATCTTAATACAAACAGAACAGTGATACAATATAGGACTTAGATGTAGTCCTAGGAGTACACTTTTGTTTAAGCTGGGTCCTTAGTGCCAATGGAGCGAGTGGTAATGCGTTGACTCCGTTGACCGGCTGACGGCGGTTATCGGTTCTCTGAAGGTGTTGATTACTCTGGGTGCTGGAGCTTGCTGAGAGGAGGAAGACGTTGAGTGTCTAGAACTGCCTCTCCGGTGATTCTCTGTTGTGGATTCTCTGTGAGTCTTATATTCTGAGTCTCTGTGTCTCTGCCTCTGTGTGAAGGAGATGACCCTTCTATTTATAGTTTTGCAGGCTGGCTGCTCATGCGCGCATGCAGGATGCGCCGGTGTGGAGATGCCACGTGGAGGTTGCTGATGGAGGCGCACGGATGCTGCGCCCTGATCGAGGGGGAGAACTCTTCATACTGCTGTTGTGAGCCGGCACGTAGCAGAAGAGAAGATCTTTCTGTTGCTGAAATCTTGGACGAGTTGAGTCAAAGGACACGTGTCATCGACCCATGGTTCGAAGATCTCGGATTTGGTGGAGAGGAGTGATCTGGTGGGCTGCGCCTTGGATTGGGCGCAGGAGGAGGCTGCGGCTCATAACCTTTAGGAGTTACAAACCATTTGGGGCGCATGGCTTTTGAGGCGCATGCAGGCGACTTTCCTTCTGTCTTTCGGGATCAGAGAGCAGTCTGAGGCGCATGGCTTTTGAGGCACATGCTGATTTGGACGCATGGCCGTAGAGGCGCATGCTGATTTGGACGCATGGCCGTAGAGGCGCATGCTGATGGTGGAGTGGCCACGTGGCAGTAGCCGTCGAAACAAAGTCATGATGATGCTGACGTTGTCGACGCTTCGTTTTCTGAAAAAGCTGTCAACTGTTCAGACTTTGGGAGGTGTGCTGCCAACTCTGTCAGTTCAACAGTTAATGTTGGTGACGTTCGATGGACAGCAGAGTGGGCGCGTCGGTTGGCGTTCCACTCGGTATGGGGATGTGTGGGGGCGCATCCTCTGTGATGCGCCTGGTACTGAAAGGCGCGTCTGTGTGATGCGCTGTCTGACCGGCACGTCTGTTGCGTGGCGCATCTCCATTGGTCCGGCTATTGAGTTCTTTGGAGCTTTGATGGCTCTCCGACTTAGCGAGTTCATTCATCATAAATACAAGTTCATTGCACCGACTTCGGGAAGGTTGCCACTTGGCGCATGGGTTTGATTTGCCCTGGCCTATGAATAGCAACAGTTTGAGAGAGTTTTGTTGTCTCTCCCTTTGACTTCTCGACGAAGATGGATTCGACTGATCCTCCTCCTTGGCAAGACGTTGTACTGTGGATGATGATTCTCTTTGTTCGAAGAAGCTTTGATGGTGAACTCCTTCATAAGACTGAGATTCGCCGAGTTGGAATGGACATAGATGTGCCTAAGCCTCATTATGATGGAAGAGCCCCAGGCTGGCAGATGCGCCTGTGTGTGTTGACGAGGAAGTGATTCACTCTGACGGGACGGAGTGATGCGCTGGAAGACAGGTACAACATGTTGCAACTGTTTGAACACAGACTGTCTTGGTGGTGGAGCCACTGTCTTGCGGTAGCAGCAGTTGATGGCGACCGTAGCACAAGTGTGCCCTGTGAGGGGCGCATTATGCTTGTTGGTCGGCTCTCCTGATCGACGTTTGTGAGTGATCACATTGCGCAGATCGTTGGAGGAGAGTGCCACCTTCACACCTCCTTCAGGCGCATGGCAAGGCCAAGAGTCGGGGTGGTCAAGTGAGAGTGCCACCTTTACACCCCCATCAGGCGCATGGCAAGGCCAAGCGTCGGGGTGGTCAAGTGAGTGCTGCGCCCCCTGATCTAATACCAAGCGGGCATCACGATCAGTAGTGGGGGAACCACAGCATTTGAAGTGACTTGAACGGACCTCAGACGCACAACCAGAGGAGGCGCGGGAGTTCAAGACCACTGGGTTTGCCTTGCTCGACTTGGTTGTGAACGCAATAGATGCGCCCAAGTGAGACAAGGACTTTGAAGGTCGGCTCGTTTCTGGCACCGCAGCACCCGAGTCGACCTTATACAGCTTACCATCAGCAGCGGACATGATTATGAGCGCATGCTTCTGGTTTGCCATTGGCATAGCACGTTTGCGGCGCATGGCCCGTGTCGCCTTGGACTTCTTCGTACCAGCCCGTGGGGCGCATAGTACTCAGAGTCCAAATTATCCTCGCCATGACAGCGAGTGAAGAGCTTGCAGCCGACCCAGAAGAAGAGAAGAACAACTGCAACTTGTGGCTCGAACGGGCTCCCTGGATAACGGGCCCCCTTTTCTTTATTTATTTTTTTGGTGCCCTTCACAAAGGAGGCAAGAGGGCTCTATATAATGAGTGAAATGAGAGCTCTCTTCTTCTCCTTTCCGATGTGGGATTAAAAGAAAGATTCCTTCTTTTTCATGCTTCTACAGACCTATAGTTGACTTTGGTCAACAATGGTCAATTATCTAGTCAACTAGGTCTACTAGTCAAGTTAGGTCAACCAATGTCAAACTAGTCATTCTAGGTTAATTCAAGTTCAATCTAGGTCAACTTGGTCAAGTTGGACCTAAGGTTGACTTTGGTCAATTCTAGTCAAACAAGGGTCATTAGGGTACCTAGGTCAAGGGGTCACTTGGACAAATTAGGGTCAACACCTAATTTGGCCATAGGCTAGTAGTTAGGTTCCATAGGCTAATATCATATAGGTTTCCACATAAACCTATATCTAGAAAGTCACAAATATATACATATCTATATATACATATATATATACAATATTTATACATAGCCTATCAATATATATATATATATATATATATATATATATATATATATATATATATATATATTCAACTATATAGTACCACATATATATATATAATACCCAAATATATATCAACTATATACACCAATATATATATATCTACATAACCTATATATATATATATATACAACCTATATATATATATATATATATATATATATATATATATATATATATATATATATATATATATATATATATATAAAATATATATATATATAAAATATATATATATATATATATATATATATATATATATATATATATATATATATATATATATATATATATATATATATATAAAGAGAAAGAGAGATATGAGAGAGTGAACAAGAGAGAGAGAGATATGGGAGTGTGTGTGTGTCACTGTGACAGGGGGGTGTGTTCTGTTCTCAGATTTCTGAGAACAGAAACCACACACACACACATAATACACATATATACACCTATGTATATATACACACATATCTACACAAATACCCATGTAAATACACCCAAATTTCCACCTACACACACATACATATATATATACAGTATATATACACATAAATGTACATATATATACACATCAAAAATCGATTTGAAACTCAAATAAAATACAGGAAAAATACCAAGTTACTGATCATTATTGAACATATAGGGGTAACCCCAAATTCGAGTCAAAAATGACCTAAGGCCCGAAACCCAAGGTTCGTAATCGTGTCCCCATACGTGTAGGTGTCGTGTGTATCCATGGGAGTCCACCACGATACGACACGGCGTGTCCAGTGGTCAAAAATGCAAATCGGGTAAACTGCAGTGTCGCAGCGTCGTGCACACGTGCACCTAGCTCTAGGACACGAACACGTGTCTAGGAGTCTTGTGCTCGTGTCCCTAGGTTTGCCTAGGGTCTGGCTAGGTGTCTAGCTACCTGAGTCGTGTCTACGTGCCACCATGTGTCGACACGAGCCCCGTATCAGTCGAGTTTTCTCGACTGATACACGCTGTTTACACTGTGTCGTATAGCGGTGCACGTGTCTCGTGGACACGACACGAGCCACGTGGGGCCTCGTGGTCATGTCCACGTGTAGCCTACGCATTGGGCTACACACTCGTGTCACCACGAGGTGTCCACGACTCGTGTCCGTGCGACACGAGTCGCGTGTCAGTAAAGAAAATGTGTGCGTGCAGTACAGTGCGTGTCCCGTGCGAGTGAGATTTCTTACTCGACACGACACAGCATGACACGAAACCTTGGGGACATGTTCACAGACATTGCCCCCGTGTCTATGTCAAATTTTACGTGTCCTAGTGCTCTGTACAGTGAGCACGAGCAGCGTGGTAGCAGGACACGCGCGCGTGGCCTCGGGCTGCGAGTTCGTGTCCATTTTGGACACGGGCACAGCCCAGAAATGTGCTCAGTCATAGGGTTTCATGATCAGCATGCCAAGGGCTACCAAAATGTGTAATTTGTTTTGGAAAACAACAACTTTTATTCCTAAGTGACATTTCACTAAACACTGTTTTTCAAACATGGATACGTGTCCGATACAGACACGAAATCGAACCTACTTCCTACCAAACTTGGCCTACAGTTCTATGGTACCTAGATGCATGCAATTATGAAGAGAAAACACAATATTAACTAGGTTTATAGGTATTTACCTATGAGTGCAAAATCCTCAATAATAGGCCTTTTTGAATAAAAACCCCCTTCAACTCCCAATGTCCAAAGCTCCACAAATCCTTGCTAGCAAGCCATAACTAGTATCCTCTAGTGTAGGGGAGTCCAATGCAAAAGACTATACCCAATTTGGTGTTAAAATGGTTAAATGGTGAAGGGTTGAAGTTGTAGGAAAAACTTGATTTTTGTGAATGAAAAGAGGCTTGAATAAAAGGGGGGTGTGTATATAGGATGGGGGCATGGGTTGGCTGCCATAGTGGGGGGGGGGGGGGGTAGGGGGTAGATATTTAGGGTCCCCTCCACCTTGCTAACTTAGCCCCTAAGGCTTTGACTAAGGGAATAGATATTTAGGTTCTAAAATATCTAAAAAGTAAGATATCTAGATATTTATCAAACCTAGATATTCTAAAATAAAGTTAACATCTAACATTAGTCTTGTAGGTTAGTAGCTAACCTCTGGATTAGTGCTAAACTAGGTTAGGAGCTAACATGACACAAATCAACTAATTAAATAATAATAAATCACATAAATCCAATAATTCCAAATAAATCCTAGAAAATTACCAAAATACCCTTTAGGCTAAAAAGTGCTAAATTGGTATCCTAATCACTTGCTTAGGCTTACATGGTCATGGTAGTCTCTAGGTTATAAAATCTCTAGAGTTTACACTAGGGTTATACTAGTAAAATCATAAAGTCATAAGTCGTGACTTAGAAAATAGTTTTAATTAACTAAAAATCACCAAAAATTATATCATGACTAGAATACCATTAATAAATAATAAAAATAATAAAATTTCAAAAATACCCTAATTAGAAAACTGGGTGTTACAGGATATGCTGCGGACGTGCGTCCTGGATTTTGGAGGTTCCTGGGAGGATCACCTACATTTGGTAGAGTTTGCTTACAACAACAGTTTTCAGGCCAGCATTGAGATGTCACCGTTTGAGGCTCTGTACGGGCGTAGGTGTCGTACACCCTTATCTTGGGATGATGTTGGAGAGCGAACTTTACTGGGACCAGAGATGGTTGTTGACGCAGCCGAGAAGGTGAAGCTCATCAGGGACAGACTTCACGTGGCACAGGATAGACATCGGTACTGGGCCGATAGCCACCGGAGGCCTTAGGAGTTTGAGGTATAGATTTAGAGATAGGATTAGAAGTAGGTTATTTTTTTGATTGATTGATCGTGTTTGATTTTTAGTAACTTGAGACCTTGCTTGTAATTAGGTTGGAGACATGGTTTTTCTGCGGATATCTCCGACTCGTGGTACGATACGTTTTGGTGGAGGTGGGAAGCTTAGCCCGCGCTTCATCGGCCCCTTCGTTATCAGCGGAAGAGTCGGTGACGTGGCATACAGGCTAGACTTGCCACCTACACTAGTGGGAGTTCACAACGTATTCCACGTGTCACAGTTGAGACGGTACGTGGCTGACCCTAGCCATGTGCTCGATCATTCGGAGATTGAGGTTGGGCCTACTCTCAGTTATCCAGAACAGCCTGTGGAGATTCTGGATCGCCAAGAGAAGGTATTGAGGAACCAGGTGATACCCTTGGTACGCGTCGCATGGAGGCATCATTCTCCAGGAAAGTCGACCTGGGAGCGGGAGGATGAGATACGCGAGCGGTACCCCTATCTTTTTGGACCTTGAGGTATACTTTTCTATCCATCTCAGCAGTTTAGTTTTGCCTTTAATTTTGAGGACAAAATTATTTTAAGGAGGGTAGATTTGTCACTACCACTTTTCTAGCTTGAGGATATTTTGGTCATTTTGGTCATTTTTTAATTTTTGGGAATTATTATGTATTATTTAGATTTATTAGAATTAATGTGATTTTTAGAGATTTTTAGTATAATTGATTTTGGTGTTTTAGTTGACTTTGACTTATGTTGACTTTGGAGACTAACCTAGTGGCTAACCTAGGTCATGACTATGTGATTAGGAAATGGAAACCTAGGTTGACTTAAGTTAGTGATAATTAACCCATTAGAATTTATTTTGGGAAAATATGATTTGAATTGTTTAAGGAATGGCTTGTGATTTCACAAGTCATGACTTGTGACTTAAGGCTTAATAGCCCATAGGCCCACACCATGAACCAAACCTAACCCTAATCAGCCCATGGCAGCCACCGTTGATCCTTTCCCCTATTTAATCCTCTCCTAGAAATTAGGACTAGCCTCCTTAGGAATTATTTGCTATTTTGGAAGAGGTGAGCCTCCATCTTCCCTAATCCCTAGAAAATCCATTTTAATTCGTTTTTTCCTCCTAACCAATTGCATTAGGACCTAATATTAGTTTACTTGCTGTTGGTATTGAGTATTTTCAGGAAGGAATCAATTTAGGGAGGTTTTGGTGGATTGAGGAACCATTCCATTTGAGATTTTTGTGAGCTTTGTGCATTAATAGGTATAATCTATTCTAACCCATGAATTTACTATTTTATTGCATTAATAGGATGCCCTAGCCCTAACCTAGCTGTAGGAATAGCTAACCCTAAGTTTTGTGTCCAATTTGTGTCCTATTTGGACACGTATCAGTGACATGGTGCATGTGTTCGACGAAATGCCCCAAAGGACATTTCGGTTGAGTTTTAGAAATCTATTTGAATAGAAATTAGGTTTTACTCTCGCTTACATGTTTCTAGTGTTCTGAGTCGTGTTTGGTGTCGCAGTCGTATCCCCACAGACATGTGGACACGCGGTCGTGCACTGCGCGCACGCGGGCAGTTGGCATGCCCTGCTGCTTCTGGTGGCATTGCTCTGTGCACACGCCACTTCGACACCTAAAACACGACACACGCAGTCGTGTCCATGACTGACACGAGGATCCTAAGGTATCACGAGCTCTCAGTGTCGTGTCAGACACGATATTGCCTGTGCACGTGTAGTGCACTGTGTGGTTCAGTGTGCTAGTGTTTGTGTTCTTATTTAATTCATTTTAAATACTTGTAATTATGTTTTAACTTGCTATTTAGACCCTAATTATAATGTATAACTATATTAGATTACGTTTACATTGTTTGGATTGGGTTTAATATGGAATATTTAGTTTCGAATGGGGTTGAACTGCATTTCTGAAACTAGGCTCTGATACATTAATTTCCAGGTTTTTAAACCTTCTTAATTCCCTAGTTTGGATGATGTTCTTACTGCTAATTAAACCCCCCCCACATGTTTGATAGTTCACATTTGGTTTGGTTTTACAATTCAATTGGTTTTTGGATGTGAGAATGGAAATTGACACATGAGATGGATTTCGAATTCCTGTACACCTGATACAGGTTGATACTGGGATTCATTTTGGTTAACTGAGATTGTTCTTCTATTTTACTGAGATTTTGACTTGGGTTGAATGTAAAACTGTAGACTGAATGGTCTTAAACCTGAGAAGTAATCTCTAATACCTAAGAATTAGGGGTTTGATGTTATGAACTGTTAGCTCACTGTCCTATTTCCTAGTTATTCCTATACTTGAACTAGTTTCCTTTCCTTTTCTAATCAAATGTTGTTGTTAACTGTTAGTCTATAATCTGAGAATGAAGATTTGATGTCATGAGATTGATGAGTGTTTATTCATGTAAACTGATTTCCTTTCATTCGAAAACTGACCTGAGTTTGCATTTCCCCTGATAAACTGAAATGAACTGGTTTTCTATTGTCAACTTACCAATTGTCCTGATACTTAATTCATCTTTTTAACTGATTTGATAAACTGGTTTTTCTTGTTTAAATTGTCTATGAGATTTCCCTGAACTAAGTTTTGTTAAACCATTGTGAATGGGCTTTACTGAATACCTGAGTTTAGTTCTTTAAAAACAGGAAATTGATTTCCTTGTACTGTCAAAACTGGAATAGGATTATATATACTGTTCACATTTTCTTCCAGTTTTCACATTTGAATAGCCACTGAATTCCTTGTATTACTTCACAGTATCAAACCATTCTCTGATTCCAGATTTTTCCTTCATCTGTTTAAACTTCAGATTTCATTATGTGGTTAGTTCACTGTTTGGTTATCTGTTTTGAACTGAGAAATTGGTTATGTGTTCCTGTTTTCCATTACCCTCATGTCTCATGCACACACACTCTTGCACATGTTAATAACACACTCTACACTCACATGTATATGCTATACCACACTATTTGTACCTACTGTTCTATATGCCTACCACACTCACGTCTATGACACACACACACATGTAATCTCTCACACACTCTTGTAATATCTCACACACCCACTTAACACATGAGGACATTGTAGAAGCATGAAAAAGTAGGGATCTTACTTTTAATCCCATATCGGAAAGGAGAAGAAGAGAGGCCTCATTCCACTCTATATATAGAGCCCTCTTGCCTCCTTTGAAAAGGGCACCAAAATAAATAAAGAAAAGGGAGCCCATTATCCAGGGAGCCCGTTCGAGCCACAAAAAGTTTCAGTAGTTCTTCTCTTCTTCTGGGTTGGCTCTAAGTTCTTCACTCGCTGTCAAGACGAGAAAAAGTTGGATTCTGAGTACTATGCGCCTTCGCGGGCTAGAACGAAGAACTCCAAGGCGGCACGGGCCATGCGCCTCAAACGTGCTATGCCAACGGCAAACCAGAAGCATACGCTCACAATCATGCGCGCTGCTTATGGTAAGCTGTACAAAGTGGCACAACATTCACTTGATCACCCCGGCGCTTGGCCTTGCCATGCGCCTGATGGGGGTATAAAGGTGGCGCATCACTCATACACTCACCCTGACGCATGGCTTTGCCATGCACCTGATTAGGGTACGAGTGTCATTCATACACTCACCCTGACGCTTGGCTTTAGCATGCGCCTGAAGAGGGTACGAGTGTCAACATCTCCTCACATGATTTACGTAATATGATCACTCACAGACGTAGATCGGAAGAGACGACCATCATGCACAACTCGCCCCTCACGGGACATACTTGTGCTACGGTCGCCATCAACTGCTGCCGTAAGACAGTGGCTCCAACACCAAGGCAATCTGTGTTCCAGCAGTTGCAATATGCTGTGCCTGTCCGACTTCATCTCAGAAATATAATGCCAATTGAAGACTTTGTAATAGCTTACTCTCAACTAGGCCCATCACTCAGATGTCTCAGCTAGCCGCGTCGTCTCAGCCCGACGTATCCCAGCGCATCACTCCGCCCCGTCAGAGTGAATCACTTCCTCGTCAATGTACAGGCGCATCTACCAGCCTGGGGGTCTTATCTTCTGAAGGAGTTCACCGTCAAAGCTTCTTCGAACAAGGAGAACCATCATCCACAGTGCAACGTCTTGCCAAGGAGGAGGATCAGTCGAATCTATCTTCGTCGAGAAGTCAAGGGAAAGACAACAAAACTCTCTCAAACTGTTGCTATTCATAGGCTAGGGCAAATCAAACCCATGCGCCAAGTGGCAACCTTCTCGAAGTCAGTACAATGAACTTGAACACAACAGATGGACCAATAAAGATGCGCCATGTAAACAGATGCGCCGGTCAGACACCGCGTATCACACAGATGCGTCCCTCAACACCGTACCTCCCAAGGATGCGCCCTTCAACACCAAGTGCCTCACAGGGGATGCGCACTCATGCGTCCCCATACGCCTAGTGGAACGTCGATCGATGCGCCCACTCAACTGTCCATCGAATGTCAAAAACATTAAATACTGAACTGACAGAGTTGGCAGCACGCCTCCGAAAGTCTGAACAATTGACAGCTTTTTCAGAAGACGAAGCGTCACCTACGTCAGCATCATTATTACTTTTTCTCCGGCGGTTACAAGCCACGTGGCCGCCCAACCACTCGCATGCGCCTCCGCGGCCATGCGCCCAAAGCTCTGCATGCGCCTCAAAAGCCATGCGTCTCAGACATTCTCTCTGATCCCTAAAGACAGAAGTAAAGTCACTACTGAAGCTCTGCATGCGTCTCAAAAGCCATACGTCCCAGACTTCTCTCTGATCCCAAAAGCCAGAAGTAAAGTCACTATTGAAGCTTCGCATGCGCCTCAAAAGCCATGTGCCCTGAATGGTTCGTGACTCCTAAAGGTTACGAGCCAAAGTCTCCTCATGAGCCCAATCCCAGGCGCATCCTACCAGATAATTCTCCACCAATTCCGAGATTTCTGAGCCATGGGCCGATGACACGCGTCCTTTGACTTGATTCACCCAAGATCTCAACAACCGAAAGATCCTCTTTTCTGCTACGTGCCGGCTCACAACAGCAGCATGAAGAATTCAACCCCTCAATCAAGGTACATCGTCCATGCGCCTCTATCAGCAATCACCACGTGGCGTCCCCGCGTCCAGGCGCATCCTACATATGCACGCATGAGCAGCCAGCCTGCAAAGCTATAAATAGAGGGATCATTTCCTTCTTACCCACGAACACACATACAGAGACAAACATACATCTACAGACAGAGACGTCGTACCACCACAGAGGCAGATACAGACACTCAACGTCTTTCTCCTCTTCGCAAGCTCCAGCACCCAGAGCAACCCAGACCTTCAGAGAACCGATAACCGTCGTCAGATCGTCAACGGAGTCAACGTATTACCACTCGCTCCATCGACATAAGGGACCCAGATAAACAAAAGTGTACTCCTAGGACTACGTCTAAGTCCTACATTGTAACACTGTTCTGTTTGTATTGAAATTTCCATCAAAAGATTTTAATGGCAAACATACATGTGTCCCCCTTCTATATATATATATATATATATATATATATATATATATATATATATATATATATATGTGTGTGTGTGTGTGTGTGTGTGTATTGAGACATTTATGTATATATAGATATCCTATATATTGTGGGTGTACTTATATATATATTGGATATAATGTAGGTGTAATATGAATATAGGTAGCCTACATGTTAGGTATAGTCCTATATTAGATTTTATATATATATATATATATATATATATATATATATATATATATATATATATATATATATATATATATATATATATATCTTTGTGTGTATTATAGTTAGGCTTATAGATTGACTTGTGTAGATATGTTATAGGTTGGTTTAGGCATGATATTGTCTGGTAAGCCTAGATTAGTCTTGTTAGACCTAGAATAGACTAGTTAGACTAGTTTGACTTAGGTTTGACTTGGTTGACCTAGTTTGACTTCTAGGGTTGACCAGAGTTGACCAAGAGTTGACTTTGGTCTAGATTGACCTAGATTCATGTAGAACGCATTGTAGTGCATCTTATTACCATTCTGGACTTGTTGTGACTTGTGCTGTTCTAATAGGATCCAGACACCACTCCTCGGACAGTATATATATATTCTCCAGCTTCTCAGGTTACAGGCGAGTACATTCTCTGATCATTTCATATCCTGCATTAGGAGTATATTTCCTGCTTTAGATTACTTTACATGATGCTGACACGTTGGAAACACGGATTAGTACTATATGGATCTTGTTGGGCGATGTTATCCCCTTAGCGGACACATCGGGTACTTCGTGTTCGTGTACTTTATCGTGAACATCGTGTACTCCTTGTATTTATGACATTCGTGCTGTTCTAATAGGATCCAGACACCACTCCTCGGACAGTATATATATATTCTCCACCACTCCGCCACCGCCACGACGTCTCCTCCGCCCGTCAGCACCCTCGAACCCCCCTACGATGGTCGGACACGTAAGTGTCAGCTTCATTTCGTGTCGGCTGTGTCTCGATTTCACGTGAGAGACTCGCCAGGACACGGGGACCTTAGTCCAGTACTTGGACACGTAAATCGAAGCTTGTGCGTGTCGTGCGAAGCACGGACACGAGAAAACCCTGTGTCCTTAACTGTCAGGACACAGGATGGTTTTTATATTTTTTTTATATGTTAAATCATTCAAAACTAAATAAAATAAACCCAAACCTATTTCTAACAATCGGGCCAACTGGCCCACTGGCCAGCGCGCTGTAACTAAAACCCCTCCCCCCCCGCTCGGTTAGCCCGAGTTCGAGCCCCCCCCCCTGCTGCTGTTTCTTTTCTTTTTCTTTTCCTTTTCTTTTTTCTTTTTCTTTTTGTTTTTATATATAATTATATATATATATATATATATATATATATATATATATATATGTATACATATATTTGTATATATGTATATATGTATTATTATACATACTATATTTAGGTATATATAGTTGCTGTTTTTATATATATATATATATGAATATACTTCATTATTTTATGTATATATATATATATATGTGTATTATGTATACATATATATTTATGTATATATATTTCCTTATGTATATATATTATTATATATATACTATTATATATATATATATATATATATATATGTATACATTAATTTTGTATATATATATATATATATGTTATATAGATAAGTATTTTCTTATATGTATGTATATATATATATATTTGTATATATATATATAATATATAGTTGAAAAAAAAATATATATATATATATAATATATAGTTGAGCATTTTTCTATATATATAAATATCCCTATATTTATATATATATATATTATTTCCTATATGTATTTTACTTAGCTTAGTGTAAATTATTTATCTAAAATAATGTTCATACTTTTATAGTTACTATGTAAAACTTTACCTTATTAAAATATTAATATTTATTTTGCATTTCTACCACTTAGTATTTTCTGTATATTTGAATTACTGCGACCATTTGGTGTCCAAGCCTAGCATGGGTATTTGGGCTCAAATGTGTTTTCACACATTCAAGACCTGTACAAGTCATATTGGACTTGATTCATGGCCTTGGGTCCTGTATTTGAACTTTGGTTCAAATTATATACATGGACAAAATACGCAGATAATTAATTATTGTGTGCATTGCTGTTTTTGATTTTCTAAAAATACTTAAAGTATTGCTAAAATTATGGAAAAATAGTTTTTAGATACTATGTTAAGTTGGCTAATTTAGTATAATTTATGTAGTATTTAATTTACTGTTTTGCCACTAGTTTGGCATATGAAACCAAAACTCATTTTCTGTATACTTAGGAAAACTGATTTTTATAAAATATTTGTACTGGTTAATAAATTCCAGAAAAATTATAATAAATTTCTATGATTAACAAGGATCACCTTGGTACTTTGCTTTAAGAAAAACTAGGCTTTTTGTCTATCTCAAAAATTGTTAGAACATAATGATCTTTTGATTTATTTATTAATTAATTATGACTTGTAGCTTTTTGTGTTATTTGGAGTTTTAGTCGTGTTGAATCCCATCCCTCACTAGTGTAAAGACCCTAGAAAGTTAGTTAACATAGTGTGTCACCCCACATTAGTCTCCTATGCCAAGTTATCATTTTGGCTAGGTGCCCAGTCACAAGTCGTGTTTCACCAATTAGTGTCTTAGTGTCTTAGCTTAGTGTAAAGCTAAGTTTATGCATTTATTTCTACAGTGACGAGTTACTGGACATCCATAGCACTGTTATCGCAGCTTGTTTTGTTTTGCTTTGCTAGAGGCAAGTACTTTCTACGAACTTTACATATTGTCACATGAATGAACTGTAAACCCCACCATGTTACATGCTGATCCTTGGGATAGCAAGTTAGATCTCTACATGTTGTACTTTCAGTTACTACCATGCTTAGAACAGTCTTGATGTATCTCTTACATGATTAGAATATGGGTTATGGGGAAACTGATAGTAGAGTACGTGATCATACCCCCTCTTCAGTACCGAGTAAAGTTACATTTTATATGATACTGCGCCGTAGGCCTTACTCTCCAAGCTGTATTTGTACGTGTGTACATATATCGCCTTTACACTTGTACGTATGTATATTTTATTTACATGTGCCTCAGTACATTGTACACCTATTGACCGATCACGTACCTGCTACAGTTTTAAACATTACATATACATCTGTCTCTATGACATATGTGTCCTTGCCATGATAGACTGTGTGATGCCATGCTTTCCAGTTATTCCTCTCATGTTTATTTTCATGTTTCATATGCTAGTTTGCTAGATTTAGTACTTGCTCCCGTCCTGACAGGATAACGTTGTAGGTATACTTACTGAGGAGGAGTTGCTCTGTGATTCGTATTATGGAGTCACTGCCGAGGACCCGATTTTGCCATACGAGGATGTTCCTGCGGGGAGACTCGTCTAGTTTGCTTAGCTGCTTGGGATACTTAGTGTAGACAGGTATTAGACTATATCATTTTGTAACTGGACATGTATCCAGTTTTACATTTCAGACTTGTACTTTGGAATTTTATTATATACGATGACTTTTGTGTTTGGAGCATTTATGATTCTTCTTCACATATAGAACTGTTAGCACATTTAGTCTTATCTTGTTATCTCTAGAACAGCTTACTGCGCTTTATCTTAAGCGTAGGCTGGACATGGCTCGGCCCGGCCCAACAATTTGGGTAACGGGTCGTGACATGTTTTTTTGGCGGCCCATGCAGGTCCTGACTAAACTGTTTGGTTACGTTATTGTACCAAGCATGCCTGCAATTAGGAACTTAAGGTAATTAGACAACATTAGGAAAGACGCTTAGAACACTTAGAGGAATGCTAGGATTGCAACATAGGAAATACATCGCATATTTGCTATTATAATTAGATTTTCTTGCATATGATTGCTTACTTTAAACAAGTCCTTATAAGTCTTTTTATGTAATTTAGATGGTGCTTACTCGTTCGTCCCAGTATGTTACCCTCGAGAATGGGGCCCTCCATATCCAGTCAGCTGACCGGTTGACTGATACACCTCCACCTACCACATTTCCCCACTCCACAGATCCACAGACCCAGATACCACCTTCCACATCCCAGTCCCAGCAGGCCCCGATACTTCCACCACCCCCTATCACTATACCCACCCAGGCTTCCGTCACTCTCGACGGGACCCAGCTGCTCACACTGATCCAGGAGTTCCTAACGACCCATCAGGAGCAGACTACCCTACTCCGCCAGAGCATGGAGCGTTCTGAGGGATGTCCCGTGGTCCCACCACCTGTAGAGCCACGGCAGAAAGCGGGGACGGTCAAGGACTTCATGGGTCTGAATCCCAAGGAGTTCTCAGGGACTGAGGGCATAGTAGTAGCTGATGACTGGCTAGATTCTGTAGAGCGGAAGCTTCTGGGAGTTAGGATGCCGGATGACCTTCAGGTCGAGGCAGCAGGATTTCTGCTGATAGACTTAGCCGGAGTCTGGTTCAGGAATGAGCCGTTGTTCGCGAGAGGTAGAGCCACCTGGGACCAGTTCAAGACCCAGTTCAAGAAGAAATTCTTCTCGACCACTGCTAGAGTAGCCATGGGGCTACGATTCCAGAACATCCAGCAAGGGAACCGTTCTGTTGATGACTATGCGGGAGAGTTTAGTCGCCTAAGCCGTTTTGCTCCTAGTCTGGTTGCTGATCCAGAAGAGATGACCCGTAGGTTTTGCCATGGTTTAGTTCCAGACATTGGCATCCTTATAGTGGCGAACGGTACGACTGACTATTACCAGAGCCTAGAGTTGGCCCGGAGCATTGAGGAGCGTCTTCTGTCTAGTAAGAGGCCGGCTTCTGTACACCATGAGGGACCGTCCAAGCGTCAGGCTTTCCAGCAGAGAGCGCCGACGCCACCCCAGCAGACTTACCATCCCCTACATCACATCACCCGACCCAGCCAGTTAGAGCCCCGGGACCCCGACATCAGCAGCAGCAGCAGAAGGGAGCTATATGTTCTTTCTGCGGAAGACCAGGGCATGAATTCGTCGTCTGCAGGAAGAGATTAGGGCAGTGTTTAGCTTGTGGGTCTGCCATCCATCAGATTCGGGACTGCCCAGTAGCCAAGGGACCCCAGGGGAAGACTTATAGCCTAGTCCTTGAGCCGGAGCCGGAACAGGTTTCGGGAGGTTAGTTTTGATCGTAGCCTTAGTCATTTTGTTGTGTTGCTTGCTATGCTAGAATATTGTAGGGTCTTCAATCCTTGTGAATTTCGAGGACGAAATTTTTTCAAGGAGGGAAGACTTGTAAGCCCCTGATTTTCAAAAATTTTAAACTAGTGTAAATTAATTATTAAATGTCATTATTGGTTTTAAAATAATTTAATATGATTTTAGGAATTTTTAGAATTTTTAAATAAATTTTAAATGAGTTTTAAATACAAAAATATCATTTTGTAATTTGTTTAAATGTTTTAATAGCATTTTGTAATTTTTCGAATTGTTTTAATAGTGTTTTATAATTATTAGAATTGTTAGTATATCAGTTTGTAAATAGGAAATTGTTTTTAATTAGGAAATGCAATTATTATTTTGCATTTTATATATGTTAACTCATTTGTGTAATTTCCTAAATTCTAGGGGCCCTAGTGCAAATTACCAAAACACCCCCGACCGACAGCTCCCCCTCTCTCTCCTCCAGCTCGCTCACCCACCCCGCTGCCCCGACGATTGGCCGCCCTGCCCCCGCCGAATCCGGCTGCCCGACCGCCCTAAAAACACCTATAAAGCTCCCCCTCACTCCCAAGACCCAAACCCTAAACCTAAATCTCCTCCACGACCGACCGCTGCCCTCTTCTTCCCCGACGAACCCCCAAACCCTAACCCTACTCCGGCGAACGCTGCACCGCCCCAACCGACGACCTTCACCGCCAACCACCACCACCATTCGACTCGCCCTGTCACGCTGACCGCAGCGCCACCACTCCGCCACCGCCACGACGTCTCCTCCGCCCGTCAGCACCCTCGAACCCCCCTACGACGGCCGGACACGTAAGTGTCAGCTTCATTTCGTGTCGGCTGTGTCTCGATTTCACGTGAGAGACTCTCCAGGACACGGGGACCTTAGTCCAGTACTTGGATACGTAAATCGAAGCTTGTGCGTGTCGTGCGAAGCACGGACACGAGAAAACCCTGTGTCCTTAACTGTCAGGACACATGATGGTTTTTATATTTTTTTTATATGTTAAATCATTCAAAACTAAATAAAATAAACCCAAACCTATTTCTAACAATCGGGCCAACTGGCCCACTGGCCAGTGCGCTGTAACTAAAACCCCTCCCCCCCTCCGCTCGGTTAGCCCGAGTTCGAGCCCCCCCTGCTGCTGTTTCTTTCTTTTTCTTTTCCTTTTCTTTTTGTTTTTATATATAATTATATATATATATATATATATATATATATATATATATATATATATATATATATATATATATATATATATACATATATTTGTATATATGTATATATGTATTATTATACATACTATATTTAGGTATATATAGTTGCTGTTTTATATATATATATATGAATATACTTCATTATTTTATGTATATATATATATATATATATATATATATATATATATATATATATATATATATATATATATATATATATATATATATATATATATATGTGTATTATGTATACATATATATTTATGTATATATATTTCCTTATGTATATATATTATTATATATATACTATTATATATATATATATGTATACATTAATTTTGTATATATATATATATATGTTATATAGATAAGTATTTTCTTATATGTATGTATATATACATATATTTGTATATATATATATATAATATATAGTTGAGCATTTTCCTATATATATAAATATCCCTATATTTATATATATATATATATATATATATATATATATATATATATATATATATATAAAAATATATATATATATATATATATATATATATATATATATATATATATATATATATATATATATATATATATTATTCCTATATGTATTTTACTTAGCTTAGTGTAAATTATTTATCTAAAATAATGTTCATACTTTTATAGTTACTATGTAAAACTTTACCTTAATAAAATATTAATATTTATTTTGTATTTCTACCACTTAGTATTTTCTGTATATTTGAATTACTGCAACCATTTGGTGTCCAAGCCTAGCATGGGTATTTGGGCTCAAATGTGTTTTCACACATTCAAGACCTGTACAAGTCATATTGGACTTGATTCATGGCCTTGGGTCCTGTATTTGAACTTTGGTTCAAATTATATACATGGACAAAATACGCAGATAATTAATTATTGTGTGCATTGCTGTTTTTGATTTTCTAAAAATACTTAAAGTATTGCTAAAATTATGGAAAAATAGTTTTTAGATACTATGTTAAGTTGGCTAATTTAGTATAATTTTTGTAGTATTTAATTTACTGTTTTGCCACTAGTTTGGCATATGAAATCAAAACTTATTTTCTGTATACTTAGGAAAACTGATTTTTATAAAATATTTGTACTGGTTAATAAATTCCAGAAAAATTATAATAAAATTCTATGATTAACAAGGATCACCTTGGTACTTTGCTTTAAGAAAAACTAGGCTTTTTGTCTATCTCAAAAATTGTTAGAACATAATGATCTTTTGATTTATTTATTAATTAATTATGACTTGTAGCTTTTTGTGTTATTTGGAGTTTTAGTCGTGTTGAATCCCATCCCTCACTAGTGTAAAGACCCTAGAAAGTTAGTTAACATAGTGTGTCACCCTACATTAGTCTCCTATGCCAAGTCATCATTTTGGCTAGGTGCCCAGTCACAAGTCGTGTTTCACCAATTAGTGTCTTAGTGTCTTAGCTTAGTGTAAAGCTAAGTTTATACATTTATTTCTACAGTGACGAGTTATTGGACATCCATAGCACTGTTGTTGCAGCTTGTTTTGTTTTGCTTTGCTAGAGGCAAGTACTTTCTACGAACTTTACATATTGTCACATGAATGAACTGCAAACCCCACCATGTTACATACTGATCCTTGGGGTAGCAAGTTAGATCTCTACATGTTGTACTTTCAGTTACTACCATGCTTAGAACAGTCTTGATGTATCTCTCACATGATTAGAATATGGGTTATGGGGAAACTGATAGTAGAGTACGTGATCATACCCCCTCTTCAGTACCGAGCAAAGTTACATTTTATATGATACTGCGCCGTAGGCCTTACTCTCCAAGCTGTATTTGTACGTGTGTACATATATCGCCTTTACACTTGTACGTATGTACATTTTATTTATATGTGCCTCAGTACATTGTACACCTATTGACCGATCATGTACCTGCTACAGTTTTAAATATTACATATACATCTGTCTCTATGACATATGTGTCCTTGCCATGATAGACTGTGTGATGCCATACTTTCCAGTTATTCCTCTCATGTTCATTTCCATGTTTCATATGCTAGTTTGCTAGATTTAGTACTTGCTCCCGTCCTGACAGGATAACGTTGTAGGTATACTTACTGAGGAGGAGTTGCTCTGTGATTCGTATTATAGAGTCACTGCCGAGGACCCGATTTTGCCATACGAGGATGTTCCTGCGGGGAGACTCGTCTAGTTTGCTTAGCTGCTTGGGATACTTAGTGTAGACATGTATTAGACTATATCATTTTGTAACTGGACATGTATCCAGTTTTACATTTCAGACTTGTACTTTGGAATTTTATTATATACGACGACTTTTGTGTTTGGAGCATTTATGATTCTTCTTCACTTATAGAACTGTTAGCACATTTAGTCTTATCTTGTTATCTCTAGAACAGCTTACTGCGCTTTATCTTAAGCGTAGGCTGGACATGGCTCGGCCCGGCCCAATAATTTGGGTAACGGGTCGTGACACTAAGGCTATAGAAGAAGAGAAAAATGCTGCTGACCTAAATGCCGAAATTGCTCGACTTCAGGCATAACTCCAAAATAATGAGCAGAACATAGAATAAGAAAATCAGTTGTATCGATCTGCTGTTGAACAGGTGGATACTTTGAAGGATCGAAAGAAGGAATTCGAACATCTTCAGAATGAATAGTTAAAACGCCGAACTGCTGCTCTGCAACCTTTCGATCTGGAATCAGGACGAATTGAAGCTAGGCAGAGAGTGCTAGATTCTCGTGACGAAAGAATTCAAATTCTGAAGAAACAAATTGCAGAACTTATCATCTATCCTTCAGAGTGAAAAATAGGCAAATACTGTTGTTCTTTTTTTTTCAATGTACTCTTTTTTCTTCTTTTGCAGAAAAAAATAGTAAAAACTTTTATGTGGTTCCATTACTTGTTGCATATCTTGTTATAGATATAAGTAATAGAATAGAAAATATATTCAGAGGTACTGGACGTGATATATTTCAAGATTTTAGAAAATAACAATGTTTATTATATCTGCTCAGACGTAATGTGGACGTGGCAGAATATAAAATTTAGCAATACTGTTATTTCAATGGACAACTTTATCAGAGGTAATAAGGACATGACAAGTTGCTGATATAAATAATCGAAATTCAGAGGTGTAAAAGGACGTGAATTCAAATTATTTGAATAAGAGACAATAAATGTCCAATGAATGATAAATCAAAGAAAGTGAATGAGCTAATAGTCACTTCAATTTTCAAAGAAAAGATGCCGGTTCATTAAATCTTGAATGTGATCTTCTTTGAGACGAATTTTGACAGCAATATCGTCAACATAGCATTCGACAGTCTTTCACAAATGATCTTGAAAGATATTGCTCATAGCCCGCTGGTAAGTTGCACCTGTGTTCTTAAGGCCAAACGGCATGACCGTATAACAGTACACACCCCGAGGAGTACGAAACGAAGTATGTTTCTCACCTTCAGGGTTCATCGGGATTTGATTATATCCAGAAAACCCTTCATGAAAGAAATTCGTTCGAATCCACATGTATTGTCAATCATAACATCAGTAATTGGGAGAGGGAATTCGTCTTTGGGGCAAGCATCATTGAGATCCCGAAAGTCTATGCAAACTTGAACCTTTCCGGTCTTTTTCAGGACAGGGACGACATTGGCCACCCAGTCAGGATGTTGTTCTTCTCTGATAAAGCCACAAGCTATAAGCTTTTTGACTTCATCATCAATTGCATCCATCATTTCAGGCTTGAATCGCCGTTGTTGTTGTTTGACCGATTTGACACTCGGTAAGATGTTAAGCTTGTGAGTTGCAATTTGAGGATCTAATCCCGGCAAGTCTTCGTAACTCCAGGCGAAGACGTCAATGTATTCACGAATAAGGTGAAGTAACTCTTATTTATCATCTTCTGAGAGATTTTTGCTGATGAAGATTGGTCGTGATATACCTTTTTCTCCAATATCAACTTGGACCAGTTGATCTTCAGTAGGTGGTTCTCGTTGTTTAAAACGAAGTTCCCACTGATTGTCTATCCTTTGTACCCAAGGATCCATTTCAGGAGCTTCTTCAATGTCACTTTCGTCGTCTTCTGAGAATTCGGCGGACACCATATTAGAAGATACTATCTCCTTATGAATATGACCAATGCTGGTATCAGAGTCCCATGAGATAGAATCAGAAGAATTTGAATGTTCTTCTCCATCAGATTCAGAAGGTTCTGGAATTGGAAGTGGTGACATATAACTTAGTCCTCATTTTGTTTTACTGTGGTATTGTTGTGATTTTTTTTTGAACAGCAATACAAAGAGGGGTTCGCCTTCCTTTACCATTGTTGAGACCTGTTCTGAAATCATAGCCCATTTTACGGATGATGGCTTTAGATTGTGGACTATAGCGTCGTAATTGTAGCCTTCCTGTATCATCTCTATCATCATTATAGAGCATTATTTTTGGTTCTTCTCTTTTGTTGAAGAATATAGGCTTTTTATCTTTCTTTCAAGATGGTACTAAGAAGTACGACTCTTGTATTGAATCCAGTGATACCATATTTCGTCGAGATGATACGACTTCTATTGTAAGTGGCTTAAAGTTATCTAGCATATCTAAATAACACTGAGTACAGTAAAAGACATCAGTATACTGCAAAGGAGATGCTTTATTGATCTTTACACCATCATTTACAACAGGGACTTTAGCCTTAGTAGGCTTAGTCAGATTGATGACAAGAGGGGGAGAAGAAGAACGAAAAGGAAGAGGGAGCTTCTTGCGACGAAGATCGATTACAAGCGGCTCAGAAGAGGTGAGCTCCCTTTGTTCCTGACTATCACCTTTAGGTCGCTTCTCATGGGAAGGTAGATAAATAGTCAGTGGTTGGAAAGACTGAGGATAGGAGGTACGTCCATTGACTGGAATCACCAGAGTATCATTAGATATACTCTTCTGTTCTTTATCTGTGTCCATTGGTAGTACCACCTTCATGAATTTCTCGTTGTACATACGAGAATTGTTGCAATATGCTTCAACTCCTTTGAAAGGATTCAGATCTGCAACCTCTTTTTGGACTTCTCTATTACTATCCACATATTTGAAGCATTGGTGGAGTGTAGAGGGTACAATATTGTATTCATGGAGGAATGGCCTTCCCAATAAAGCATTGTATGAGCCATGATTGTCAATAACATAGAAAGTTACCTTTGTACGAAGATTGCCAATTTGAAGTTTTAGGCGTATCTTCCCCAAAGGTTCACTTCTTCCTTGATTGAATCCCAGGATGGTAGTAATAGTTGTAGAAAGATTATGTACTAGGATTTTCAAAGCGTCCAATAAGGACTTTGGCATGATGCTAAGTACAGACCCGGGATCAATCAGAATACGGTCGACTTTCATGGTATCCACATATCCCGTGAAATAGAGAGGACCATCATGACGATTGTCTTCTAACAACATATCATCTTGTGTAAAGGTAATATTGGGCATTAACTCAAATACACTATGACAATGTGCACAGCTGACTGGCTCTTTTTCAGGCTTCTTGAGAAGAGTTAAGCAGGTGTCAGCCTGCATCAAAGCTTCACTTAACGTCTCACGAGTTTCTTTTGAGAGACGTAAAAGTTCAAAAATTGACAATCTTGCTGGAGTATTGGCCAATTGAGCCAATATGTCAAAATTGTAAGGCTTTTCAAGTCCAAGAGATGATGACTTTTTCAATGCTTTATCAAAGCGAACATGTTGCTTTTCCTTATCTGCTGATGTTGGTTTAGGAGGAGATGGTTCGGCCACTGGCTCAGATGTAGACGGTGTATCTTCAGCAGGAGAAGATGATGGAGGAAGAGCATCCGAGGATAGAGCAGGGTTTTCTTGATTTTTGAAATACTCCCGAAGATAAGGTTTCCCGGATCTAGGTGCCCATTAGGATTTCGTCTTCTGTTAATGGTTCAAAGGATACCATAATACAGTTCTTTGATTTAGACTTGGAATGCTTCTTTTGTTTAGAAGAGGAAGGCATTTCAAATTCTGCAACTAGATCTAGATGAATCCACATAATCTCTTCTTTGTCAGTTGTCATCGGATTATGACCTTCGTTTTGAGGAGGCGGGATATTCACAATTTCTAGAGTAGTCTTTGGAATGGGGACAGCTCCATCTTGTACGAGTTGTGGTAGAAAATCACCAAATTGGAGAGAAACCACATTAGCAGTCACTGTTTTCTCGTCCTGCTATAGAGTAATTGCTCCAGAGTTGACCAACTCTTGGATTTTGCCTTTGAGCACATAACATGCTCTGATTGGATGCCCTATGAATCTGTGATAAATACAGTATTTAGGGTGATCAGTTTTACCAACTTCTTCTGGTCGCTTTGCCTCTGGAAGCTGAAGCTTATTGCTTTTGATCAAGAAATCGAAGATACTCAACGTATCATCTTCGTCGAAAGAATACTCTTCTTTTGGACGAGTTGACTTTTACAGTGGTGCTGATGGGGTGGATGTCGTCTGAGTAACATTGACAGCCAAAGACTCTTTGCCTTTAAGATTGATGGCCATTGTTTCTTTATTCTTGCGGTTATTCTGGCGATTACTACCCCCAGGTGTAGAATGTTCATCTTGGTTAGGGTGAGTCATCTGGACTCCTAACTGCTTGAACTTTTCAGTACTCACTTCTGCCGCCTTTGCATTAACAATGAAAGAAGGCCAATCCTAGAATTGTGTAGATCCCGTCCACATACTGATAATAGGCAACAAGTTTGATTTGCAAGTGTCTATTGTTACAGCAGATGGAGTACCTAAAGGCATTTTGAGTGTCTCTCGGCAGAATCTTTCAATAAAACTCTCTGTGGATTCATTGTACCTCTGTTTAATTTTAATGAGGGCAGACATTGTCATGTCGTTGACTCCCTCATAAAATCATTCCAAGAACATTTGTTTGAAACCGGCAAAAGAAGTGATACAACCATCAGGTAAGCTACGATATCAGTCATATGCTGTACCGGCTAAACAACCGACGAACACTCTGGTGAGGAGAGCATCATTTGGCTGTAATTGATCAGTCATCACTTCGAAATGATTGATATACTGACTTGGAGAAGTGCTACTATCAAACAACATAATGGTTGGAAGTTTATACTTAGGAGGAAATGGAACTTCCTTCCACTCTGTAGGATATGGTTGCTTGATGCCCAATCTTTGTAGGCCATCCTTCTGCTTGAAGGTCTCAAACTGAGTGCGTAAGAGTTTCACAGCCTCATTAGCATCCCCTGATGTTTGAGAATTGGTGGTCTGGTTAGGAGTGTTAGGAGGAGGAACAGCATGGTAATTACCACCCCCACATCAGACTGACTTTGATCAGCTTGAGTTGGCACAGAAGCGACATAAGGGGCCGGTACCCCCAGACTGACAGGTACAGAAGATGCTATAAGCTCCGAATTTGTAACAGGGTTTACAATCGGAGGCACTGTGTGTTGAGCTACCATTATGGTGTGCATGCTTGCAACCATTTCTGCCATGGTTTTCAATTTGTCTTCTAATGCAATAATTCGTTGCTCTTGGTTGATTGATGTAGAGGCATCTTGATCTTCTGTAATGGTATATGTCGTCACCTCTCTTGCAGCTATTGACGAGATAGTTTGTTCAGAACTTTCACTATCTGCATCAAACTCTGAAAGAGAGTCCTCTCCCATATGGGTGATAGGGAGATCTTCTTGATTAAAGACACCTTCACTGGATGTATGGATCCGGTCTAAGTATTGTTGACTAGGATTACGGGATGCGTTACGTCTTGGATGTTTCCCACCCCCAGTGCCTTGAGAAGTCATGTTAACAGAAGCATATAATAGTTCATCTTCGTCTTCTATTATATGCTCAGGAGTTGAAGCATAGTTCAGACGATCGAAGACAGATCGTCGAGCCGATTGGCAATAATAGTTGATGACAACTTCATGTAGACAATGGCGATTTGAAGCGCGATTTGGAGGTTAGGAAAGCATTCCCGTAGTTTCTCGTCTTTGTGTAAGACGTTGCCGGAGATCAGTTACAACCACAGGACGAGAAGAAGTCGGAGGGACATATTCCTTAATGATGTTAGGAACATGTCTCCTATTCTTCAGGTGTTTGGTTCCTTGAGTGTACAAAGATGTACTCAACTCATTAGCATAGGTAGAAGGGTCTTTCTTTTCAAACTTTGGCTTTTGATACAGATTAGCCTTTAGCATAGGGTTCGTACGTTTTGCCAAAGCTGATATTGGTTGACGCCTATTGAGATAAGCGCGTAAATCTGAAAATTCTGCTCCTGGTGTCTCTGCTTGTGATACCTTCAATTTTCCTTGTTTGGATCTTGAAATTTGCAAGGTAGGAAAACTTGGCCAGACCCCATAGGAGTAGGCAAGATACCTCTGTGATCAGTATTCTTTCCAGTATCAGAGATCCGAGGACCTCTGTTTACAGGAATGGAATCTGATACATCTTCCTCTGAGTCATAGACCAGGGAAGTTTGAGGAAAGACCAAAGGGTGTTTTCCTTTATTTTGAACAGGGTTAGCTAAGAAGCGTATTTCTTTGTTTTGTTGTGTGATCATTTTAGGCATAGATTGCGCCAATTGAGAAAATGCCATAGGACTTTTTTCGTTGTTCTGTCTAGTGTTAGCACTAGGACATGAATTCTCTAAGTTCAGAACTTGAGAATCAGAAGAGGGTATAGCCAAAAGACTAGTTCCCTTAAGTTGTGCCGGAGTAGCAGATCGCTTGGGTTGCGCCATAGTCCTACGGACTACTGGTAGCGCCTTGGCAGCAACTTTGGTAGACTATGCATGGGCAGAAGAGGGAGCAGATTGTGCCTTAGCAACAGAAACAGGCTGTACTGGAGCTACTGAGGCGGATTGCGCCTTGGTCATTGACCACTCAGGTCGCGCCTGGGCAACAGCGACTGTGGGAGATTTAGGAGTCCACACAGCCCTGTTCTTGGCAACAGCCACCGCGCGCTTGTTGCTCTTGGTGTTGACATATTCTCATAGGCTGTCTGGTTGACTTGAACAACCAGAGTCTTCTACGTCTTGCCGATCAACGCAATGTCACATTGAGTTGTCACTTTCTCGTCGGAGGAGAAAGTCGTCCCTAGCAGAGTCGCCATTTTGTTTGCAAAAATAAAAATTTGTTTTATTCCAAACTTGTAAAAGAGTACAAAGTACAATTAATTCTAGGGAAGTACAACTTTAGGAATCTGATTAGAAGACGATCACTTTATCCCTTGGACTATGTGAACTTGAAGACTGTAGCATCTGGAGAATACAGCAGCAATTTTTGCAAGAGTTCTTGATCTTTGTTGATGATGATTGGAAACTCTATTTATAGAGTTCAAAAAATAACTGTTTTAGCAGTTAGTCTGATGTGCGCGAGGCTGGATTGTGCCATACTGGATTGCGCCAACCTCCTGTTGTGCCAACTTCCATTCAGTTGTCAATCATGTACTAACTGTATTTGGACGCGTGGCATCGTATGATTGAGATGCGCGTGGTCGTGTACAGGATAGTAGACACGTCTTGATAGATTAGTGGCATATGCGCCACGTCATCCTGCTTTAGAATGTAAGTTGTCTCAACTTTATCAGGTTGCGCGAGCTTCAGTCAACAAGTCAACCTGTGCTTGATTTGAGCTGCGCCTACACACATGGCAGCTTCTGAGTAAAATTCGTTCAGGTTGCGCCCATGCGGAACTAAGGATTTTGTTTAGATTGCGCCTGGGCGCAACTCACGAAATGTACAGGACAGCTGTCCATCAACTTTTCCTTGAGCGGCACACTTCACGGGATTCGAAGAGATTTTCCTCGTTCTCTGTTGTGTCAGTCATTAGTATGGTCAGGTAATGATGACCATTAAGTAGATGCCACGTAGGCTTTGGCGCAAAAAGATTGGGCTCAGTCTGATATCAGGCGCAATCTGATCGGTGGCGCAGTCTGCTTCATATCAGTAGCGCAAGTTGACTTTTGGGGCGCAACTTGATCATTGATCAGTATATTGAAGGCGCAACTTGATTTTTAGGCTCTACACTAGTTAAAGACTGTGTCGGTGATCGATTTTGTGGTTATGGCTAAAGATCGTGTCAGTGTGCAAGAAGAAACTAAGATGAGAGCTAAAGTTAAAGGAGCACGAAGACATCGACAACGGTTTCATGAGGTGACTAGCTGGTGTTGGAATTATTCAATAATATGGGCCACACATGTAAAATTAATTGTGTTGGCTATCTAAATAATTAAGCCAAATTAAAGTGGTCTATTTAGAAAATTGGCTTAAGGGTATAATTGTCATTGAATTAATGTGTAGATACCGGAGATAAATCTAATTTGATGAGGGGACAAATTAGAAATATCAAAACACACACACACACACACACACACACACACACACATATATATATATATATATATATATATATATGTGTGTGTGTGTGTGTGTGTGTGTGTGTGTGTGTGTGTGTGTGTGTGTGTGTGTATTCATTAGGGTTATGGTCCCCAACTTATACGGCCACCAAATATATATATATTGTATGGTACGCTTCCGCAATTTATTTTCGATCTTCATCTCATGAATCAAGCGACATTATTAATTTCTAATAAGTGGTATCAGAGCCTTACTGTTTGATTTATGAGATCAAAGTTTTAGAATTTAATTTTTGTTGTTGTTCAGGAACCCTAGCTCGTCCCAACTGTGTTAATTAGGGTTCCAATCGCTCGATTAAATTTTTTATGATCTACTAATTTTAGATACTTGTTCTGTACGAACACGAAGTTAAAACGAACATCGTCCTATTTATCAGTTTCTGTCAATTTTGAAGTGTGTGTGCGCACTTCAGAGTTTCAGAAGTTTAAACTATTGTTCCCCACTCCTTCTTTAGCTCTTGCCATATGATGTGGACGCCTAAAAATTTGCACATTATTTTTTGCTACTTAGCTCCGGCACAAAGTAGACACGACAACAGGAAATTTTTCTCTCTAATGTATCATGGATTTTATGTGTCAAAATTGCTTTTGTTGGTTGCTTAATCATATCAGCCTATGATAATGTTCTTTTAGTAGAGTATAATTTTTAATTAAAAAGATTAAGTTCATATATATATATATATATATATATATATATATATTTTATATATATATATATATATATATATATATATATATATATATATATATATATATATATATATATATATATATATTTTATTTTATATATATATATATATATATATATTTTTTTTTTTTTAATTATATATATATATATATATATATATATATATATATATATATATATATATGAACTTAATCTTTTTAATTAAAAAGATTAAGTTCATATATATATATATATATATGAAAAAGATTAAGTTCATATATATATATATATATATATATATATATATATATATATATATATATATATATATATATATATATATATATATATATGAAAAAGATTAAGTATAATTTTTTAGTAGAGTATAATTTTTAATTAAAAAGATTAAGTTCATATATATATATATATATATATATATATATATATATATATATATATATATATATATATATATTAGACACACACACACACGTCTGGGCTCTAAAGAATTATACATGTCATTGATGTTTATATCTTCAACAGAATCTGATAATATGATTTTTTTTTTTTTTATTATATTTTTCTTCTAAGTTCAGATTCTGATGTTTTATCGGTAAAATTTTATATTATGCATTGGTGGATTTCTTTTGTTTGCTTGCTAATAATTACAAACAAATCATTTGATTATGCTGATTGCTACCAGTAATCTTTTTGTAAATTTTTCTCTAGCTTCGGATACTAAGAATTCGGTATCTTGGTAATGGCAAGTTTCGGATATAAAGAAATCATTAATGCAGAAAGTCCTAATTAAGCATCAGTATGGTTTAAAGCTTTTCTTGGCACTAAGTTCAGAATAATATCAGTTGAGTCCATATTACAACTTCTGTTCAGGATGAAAATATTTGTGACATGTAAAATTCAAACTATTTGGACTTTTGGAATATTAGCAGTTTTTCAATGATCTAAATTATTGGAATAAGGATAGTAAAATTTTGTAATTGTAGTAACTATCATACAAACTATTGGCAATATTTTTATTGCAAATATGATAGTTATCATGAATATTTTTATTTGAGTTATAATGTTCAAATATGCATGTACATAAGATTTTGGACATGGTTCAGTTTTGTAAAATTTAGTCAACATTCAAAATTTTGGTACCTTTTGTGACTAGCAATAATTGTCTAATATTCTAAGTAGATCTATTGAAACAAGGTGTCGCCAAAGTGACCTCTCTTGCGTAGATAGTCTATGAGGGATGTTGAATGTTTGTGTGTGTACATTCATGCGAGTATTAGCCGGCCCAAAGGAAGGTTAATACTTGGTCGAATTGCACACATACTTGTGGTGATAAATATGTGACAATTATAAGGTTTACATGTGAATAATAATCCGATCCAAAGATAGGCTTATTATTTGATATGACTAATTGTCAACATTTGATCATTACACCAAGAGTACAACTTGCAGTTAATATCACTATCCAATGACTTGATATTAATGATGTACTAGGTATCTTGAGATGGGGCTCACCATTATTTGAATTTGTTTGACTATATTTTACTCTTTGGTTATTAATTAGAGCATGTCATTTTTTGTTGTTTTATTCTCTTTACAGTTAATATTGCTAGAATATCTGCCAATAAGAACTTAATTTTCATGTTTAATGTGATAAACTTTAAAGACAAAAAGGAAAGGAATACAGTAGCTGCTAAGGGTCCAGCTCAAATGAAACAACAATATTAAACTAAGGGTTGTTTCTTTTGTGACAAGTCAGGACACATAAGGAAAAGTACATTTCTTAATTTAGTCTGTTCTGATGTTAATTTAGCTTCAGTACCTAAAAACACATGGTGGTTAGATTCGATCTGGTGCTACTACCCACATTAGTATTTCTAGACAAGGTTGTCTGAGCTACTGAAAGCTATTTGATGGTAAAAGATACATCTATGTGGGTGATGGCAAGTCGGTAGAAGTGGAAGCAAAAGGATATTTTAGGTTATTATTGGGAACCGATTATTATTTGGATTTGATAGACACTTTTGTTGTACTGTCTTTTAGACGGAATTCAGTTTCGATTTCCTTATTGGACAAATCTGGCTATAATTGTTCATTTGGAAACAATAGGTTTAGTTTATCTTCGAATTCAAATATTATTGGTAACGGTTCTCTTAAGGTTTATAATAACCTATATTCAATTAAAATTATTGCATCGTATAATGAAACCTTGCAAGTAAAGTCATGTGGTACTAAATGCAAAATTAAAAATATTTTTTAGCCTCATTATGACATAAGCGATTAGGTCACATCTCTAGAAATAGAGTTGAACGATTTGTGTCTGATGAGATTTGGATTCCATTGACTTTATAGACTTTAATGTTTATATTAAATGTGTAATGGGAAGACAGACCAAAGTTAAATTATAAGCAGCTACTTTATTGGTTATGCTACAGATCAAGGGGTTGATAATTATACAATCCCACACTAAGAAAAAAAAAATTAAGACGAGAAGTATAATATTTTTTGAGGATGTTGAGTTCGGGGAAGAAATAAAGTCAGGATCATTGTCTTTGAGAAGGAATCAATTACGATTCCTACTATCACTTTTGACGATGTGCAGGATTCTATACTTGCCATGATCAAGAAGTGGATTCGGAGCCTCAATAATACAATGTCGAATTACCTCTATAAGTCATTGTTGAGATACCTTAACAACGACAACGTAGCGGCAACCCATTCAAGATAAGATAATTATTCCTAAGGAAAACAAACTCAACAACCTCAAGAACCGGTAATATTAAGATGGTCCACCAGAGAAAGGAGAAATATAATTTCGGATAATATTTGTCATATTTCTCTAGGAACGTGAGAAAGACTGTGGATACTGGAAGATGATCTAATCAACTTTCGTCAGGCCATGGAAAGTTTCAGTTCTCAAAGTGGATTGATATAATAAATAAGGAGTATAAGTGTAAACCCCGTTCTGAATTTTTGGAAGTAATTTCTTCAATTAATATTAAAATCACTTTTTTTCTAGTATTACTAATCTGAACATTTCCATTAGGTCTACAAGTATTCCTAAAAGGGAATTATATATTTCACAACATACCAATGGTGTGGTCACGTATGTAAATAAATGAGGAGAGGGAGGGGCTATCGTAATTCCACCAAATTTGAATTATAAAATGGCTGCAACTCTCGAGTCTAGTCGAGAAGATAATTCAAATCCTGAAGTTCTATCAAAACCTGATTTCGATCCTATCCCGAAGTGGTTTATATAAGGGATCAATCAATTTCTCCTTCCCAAGCCATCTGTTGTAAACTCTAGAAGCTGTGTCGCCCTCCATGTTCTTCTCCAAGTCGAGACTAACCTCGGGAGCCTGTGAAGAAGTGAATATTCGAATTCTTTGAAAGGTAAACCTTTTTCCCCAACTCCCAGATCATACGATTCCTCAAATTTTATCATGTTCTCTAGGTGTTCTTGACAATTCCCAAGAGCTATTGGTATCGTAATTGACTTTGGTATCAACTTAAAACTGATACCCCACCCGACTCTTGGTATCCGATTGGTATTAACATCACATTCGACCCTGGTATCAGTAATGATACTTCTGGCCTCGACCAAACACTAAGGGAAACCCATGGATTCGAGGTAATACTGAGAACAAGTATCCAAGACTAAGTCATATACAATGTGCCATTAGCAGGACCATAGGCAAGTCCTATACACTAGTGAAGAAACCAGAGTAAACAGAGTACGGGTATCCACAGTTGACTACATGTGTGTCATATTTTGGCCTAGTGATTAAGGGTTAAAGGGAGGAGTAGTTGATATGTAATTAGCCAAATATCTGAGTATCTGAGACAAATATCTTGGACAATAGGTTAGCAGGACTCGAGAGGCTGGTATCAGATTGATACATAGTCCCACCCTTGACCCTTAGTATCATATTGAGATTGGGTATCAGAACATGCAATGGGTATCCAACTACATACTTGATACTTAGATGGGTGTGTGCGTTAGAGGAGTCAGTTGGTTATCTCTGTTAGTAAACACCTAACACCCACTCTGATACTTAACCAGGCCATGACTCAAACTCTGAAATTGGGGTTTGTCACCTATGAAGGAGATAACATGGGGGTCCAAGATAGGAACTATTTGAACAAAGGTTGTGCACCCTGTTACAATGAGCATGTTCCTGAATGGGTGTCCTAATTCTGAATTCCCATAGGACAATCGAATTAGCAAGGTACATCACAAGGAAGAAGATTTCTATATAGTTTCAGAAGGTAAAACCTTCTGAAGTTATACACCAATTTGTATTCCATTTATTTAGTCTCAGAGGGTAAATCGACTTTCTATATATTATATAATTGTCAGTGATAGATGTGCCATCCGCAGCTATGCTGAGCAATGATGTCCTTTAGAAAATTTAGGCCTGCTTCAGGATTTGCTGCTGTTTTTCAAAGTGCAAAAGCAGAAGCAGCTTTAGCAGAAGACTACCCCTGCTTTAAAAGCTCCCCCGAATTGAACTAGCTAATACATTCCCTGCCATGCCCATTCACTAATCTCTCCTACCTATTTATAGACTTATACTTTTCACTAAAGAGTTATAATTAGATCCTCCACTGATACACACTGATACGGTTATTCTAGTGATAATGTACACAGGAAATTCACTTGACTAACATGTGTCAAATCACATGAGAGTCGAAATGGACTAGGGGGTATCAAGATTAGGAAGTAACAGAGTAATTTATCTATTGTTGTAATTGCTTAAAATTTGTAGGGTACAATGGTGAAGACTGTAGGGCCACATGCTACAGTATAGTGGCAGTAGGACTTAGCTGCAGACCCAAGGAAATGTAAGAGGTAGGAACCAAATAGGAAGTTGATACAGAATCTAGGATGTAGTATAGCTGCAGGAAAGACAAGTCAGGACAGGTTTCATGTAAGGTTGGATGTAGTGTACAGGGAAATAGATATAAGGAAAGGGACTAGAAGGTAAATAATTATGCAGGGGAGAGGTTAATTGATAAATGAGTGTAAGCCTTAGGCATGCCTTTGTGCTTGGAAAACAGAGCATAGCAATTGGGTATAGGGAAGGAGGCAATGATGATGATCTCTAATGTATCCCTTTTAGTATAATGGCAAGACTCTTTTACATTGTCCATCTTCCATTCCATCTTTCAGTAGGCAGAAGTAGCAGTAACCTGCGAGGTTTAGTGGATATGCCAATGTGCATAGGCACATATATGGGACATTTGACACAGGTTCACAAATAAAGAGGAGTGTGATGGCAAGTTGGATTGGGACTGTAGACAAGGCTAGGTAGCAGGGGCAAACCTTTCAGCTATATGTGGTAGGCCATGTGAAAATGGTACTTGAAGTATCTTTCACATACTAGTACATTAGTAGGAGGGTCCATATTGACCTGCAGATAATATGCAGAGACTAAGAGCAACAGTAAAACTAAGTGTAATCCATGGGAGTAGTAAAAAGGGGAAACAAGAGGTTAAGAGTACATAAGAGAGTACTGAATCAGATCAGATTTGTTCTAGTCGAATCCAACCCAAGGGTGCCTAGGAATATCTACCAGGTTTGGGGCAGACTTGTGACACTAATTTTAAGTATCAGTGGCAGAAATCCTTGGGGTAAAAACCTACATATAGTATGGGGTAATAGGGTAGTGAGTATAGTACACATGCCTGTGTATTTCTCTGAAACAGTAGGTAGATACTGGGGTCGAGTAGTAGTACACAAGAGGAGGGAAGGCTGGTTATACACAACAGTAGTAGTAGAAGAAAGCCTAGAAGAGTTCCACTTGCCCATTATGGTGTCCACATAATGATTTAGTAATGAGTCACCTAAGATATAGGTCAATAGAGGTAGGAAGTTATAGACAGTGAGGATTATGAACATACCATACAAAAGGATTTAGCATCAACTATTAGTACCACATTGAGACAGACCAATAAAGAACTCACCCTTAATAGACACTAGAGCTAGAGATTACATGCCTAAGTGAAATAGAAAACCTAGGCCACTCATCAAACAAGATAATAAAGTTGGCTTATTTTCTACAAATATCATGTATTGATCCTTATAAATTATCAAACAAGTTACTTGGTCCTCAACACGGATTCTAACTCGTACAGCAGCTCTGGACCACAGACAAGTATACCTTGCCTCCATCTACAGTTTTATTTACATGCTTTATGTTTCATTATCCAGTTTTGATTGTTATGTGTAGTGCCCCATCCCGCTCAGTCAATCGGAGGAATCGAAACGCCGACGGCGTTCGGACTTAGCCTTGCAACGGCTACTCGAAGACATCACTCAGGTGGGGTAGTTTCGGTGAACTTGCCTCATCTTAGCCTTCACATAATAAATCGCATATTTTCAACTTGCACAAGTAGGCTTGATAATAAAAGAGACGCATTCACATAGCTAACGGGTCGAATTGAGTTAGAATATGGAAAGGTCCAACGGTCGGCTTAGAGTTGGTGCACGACGTGCTTTGAAAATGACACTCAGTCCTTCGTCCCATGGCTTGGGAGAAGGAAAGTTGGTTGAGTAGTAGAAGTTATGAACGTAGCTTAAGTCATAGGCGTCGCCCGCATAAATGCTTCATAATGTATGCACGGTCCTATCGTCCAAGGCTTGGCATAGCCTTGGCTTGCTCCATGAGTTAAGTTGTGTCGCACGACTTATGATATAAGTCTAGGCACCCAAATGACTTGGCGTTCAGAAGTCAAATGCATGTGCGACACGTTTCTGCTATGCGAGGCTTGACGCAGCCCTTGTTCGTCGAGTCGTTGTGCGTTTAAGTCAGACAAGTTATGTTAGGCTATCGGAAGTCGGTTTGAGGCACGATGTACGGACTTAGTGTTTAGGGCATGAACCACAGTTGATTGAATGAGTTTTGGATAAAGGATTATTGAATAGGCATTGAGTTGAATGAAATGATATGGTAACATGAAAAGAATGCTCGCGACCGTGGGTCGTCGAGGGGTCTCAAATGATAGAAGGTTTGATATTGGTTTTGAAAGAGATGGTAATATTGGAAGAGGAATGACTGTGTGAGACGTCAGTTTATGTCGAATCTTGCATGGTCATTAGACAACTTGTCGACAAGGAGGAGTTTCCATGCGCGACAACCCTGGGCGCCATGGGACCGCGGCGTTTCGGAGCAAAACAGGTATAGCCGTAGCTGGACGAACCGCTCGGGTCATTCGGGAACTTTCAGCGGGGCTAGCTACTTGTGCTGAAAGGGTCGTCGAATGGCAAGGCTATAGTCCAAGGATAGCTTGTGATGTTAGTGACCAATTCATATAGATGGGTCGGCACGAGCGGCAATCCGCGTGTGTGCCTTTGGATTTACTCTAGTGAATGTGTGTATGTTGGAACACAAGTGTTTGGGCCTAAGAATGGCTACAACATAGGCGACGTACTTCGACACGAGATGTGGCGTCGAGTCCTGAGTTGTCGGCATATGAGTTGCATAAGATGGTTGAGTTGTTTAAGTTTAATTCGGAAAATCGCCGCAAGGCAAAGTTGGTTGAGTGACACTAACATTCACAAGTCTTGATTGGGTCAGTTGGTGATCAAAGTAGCGAGGGCCGCGAGGCGGCGATATGGTTTAGTCACCCTGAGTTACGAGGCACGGCACGATGGATTCCTAGCACGATCACATAGAAATGGAGCCTCATCGCGTAGTTACGTCTCTGATTAAGTGTCGTAAGGCAAACATGACTTGATAGGGTAACGTCGATGTTGCAAGCACGGGATGGTTTTAAAACACGAAATAGGCCAAGGCGTCTGTCCTAAAACTGATCCTAAGGCAAGAGTAGAAAGATAATTGATAAGACGGGACTATGTTGCACAAAGTATAATAACGTGTCGGTTTTGTATGGGTGGGCGAGGAGCTCATTCCACCAGTACAGTTGAGTACTGACACCCACATAGTTTACATGTTCAGGTGCAGGTAGAAGCTCATGGCGCGATGCTCGCTTGGATGCGTCGAGACACGGAGTTCCTTGGCGATTCGAAGCGTGCGGCCGCATGGATTAAAGACTTATACGGGACATAATGTATGGACGGCACCTTTCGAAGCATCCGCTGGCTCGAGACTTGTATTGAGAGATGAGAGAGCTGAGTGACTTGTAATGTGAGATGAGTGAGCTTGAGTGAGCTTGAGAGACCTGTAATCTTGGCCTTGTGCCCATTGTAATCTTTGTTTCAATATCAATAAAAGAGTGTTTTGCAATGACTTATATTTTGTTCAAATTTCTGCTGCTATTCTTCAATGTCTCTGCATGGGACTTCTGTGCGACGACCCCGTCGTAGCCGCTGGAATCGGCCGTTATGGAACCCGCCTTGCACGAGCGCAATCTAGGCTCATGCGGCATCACGCCTTAGCGAGGACGATCGCTCCTACGGGAGCGGGGCGTGACATTATGGACATGTGCTCTTCATATTATATGTTGTCGAGTCCTTTTATTGATATATGCCGTGTTCATATTGGCTGTGTAGTTCACATTTGGAGTTGTTCTCGCCAGTACCTTGCTTGAGTCGTGTCATAGAATGAGTGCGTGTAGTTGAACTGCTAAATCCTTGATTATCGTTTTACACAACCAGAGAGTCCACACTCGGGACGAGGGTTGACCAGTTGCACCAGAGAGTCCACACTCGGGACGAGGGTGTTTGTCGTGTTCATTGGCACCAGAGAGTCCACACTCGGGATAAGGGTGTTTGCCTTGAGCTAACCAGAGAGTCCACACTCGGGACGAGGGTTAGTGCTTAGTTCAAACCCGTGAGTCCACACTCGGGATGAGGGTTTGGTTTTCCATTGATCTCGTGTTCATTGTTCATCCAACAGTTCATTTACGCGTAGTGTTCTAGTATCCGTGTTCATAGTCACTTGTCGTGTTTCGGTCTTTTTTGCTTATTTTCTTACGCATGATAAAACTGTTAGATAGGCATGTTTATATGTATCTTGCTAGTCCTCTGAGGACCTGATGATCTCTTCAGGTTTAGCCAAGTTTGAGTCAGGAGCAGACGAAAGGGTTTAAGTCAGCATCAGACCACGGTGCCTTGCAGTTGAGATTGTCTTTGATTAGCAGTTTGTACTTAGTTAGTTTATTTCATGTATTTCTCTCTTTCCGTCTATTGGTAGTAGATTTGTGTCCACCGGACGTGACTTTGATTCTTGAAAACATTCAGTTTATATTCATTATTGCTTAGTTTCATGGATGTCCATTGATCTTGGTAGTGTCTTGATTATTCTGTGGATGAGATATAGATTTCTAAGTGATTCTAGACTGCCATGACTTGTGTATATTAGATAGCATTCTACCGCCGACACTGTAGCGTAGGCTGGACTTGGACACGTTTCGTATCCGAAAAGGGGGTGCGGGTCGTGACAATAAGTCCATGCAAGACAATAAAGTTTAAGAACTTGTCCAATTACCAAAAGGTATGAAGTCCATTGGTTGCAAATGGACATTTAGAGCCAAGAAAGATTCGAAGGGTTATGTGGAGAGGTATAAAGTACGTCTTTTAGCTAGTGACTTTACACAAAATTTTGGGATTGATTTTAAAGAGTTTTTCTCTTCGGTATCTTTGAAAAACTCCTTTAAAACAATCATAGCACATGTTGCACATTTTGATCTTAAATTACATTAAATGGATGTCAAAACGACATTTCTCAATGGTAACATTGATGAAACAGTTTATATGGTGCAACCAGAAAACTTTGTGTCGAAAGACCCAAAGAATATGGTTTGCAAATTGACGAAATCTATTTATGAACTCAAGCAAGCTTCTCGTCAAAGGTACTTCAAGTGATTATCTCGTTTGGTTTTGAGATGAACACTGTTGAAGATTGTGTGCATCACAAGTTCAGTGGGAGTAAGAATAATTTTCTGGTTTTATATATTGATTAAAGTATTTAATGCAAACAAGGTGACACCTCTCGTTAAAGGAGACAAATTTGGTCTCAATCAAGTGTCCTAAGATTAGCCTTAAAATTAAGAAAATATAATAGATTTTTCCTTCATGATCAGTTGTAGGGAGTCTAATGTATGCTCAAGTATGTACGCGTCAGGATATTGCGTACATATTAGGATGTTAGGCAGATATTTAAGCAAATATGGATGGATCATTGGGTAGCAGCCAAACTACTTAAGTAATTAATAGAGAACAAGAAATTATATGCTCTTTGTAGGAGATCGGATAATTTTGGAGATCATAAGGTATTCCGACTCCGATTTTGTTGGATGCCAACACAGCAGGAGATCCACATCAGGTCATGCTGACTAATGAAGATATATTTTGGATGAGTGTCAAACATGCACTCATAATTTCTTCCACCATGGCAGCAAGATTTATAACATGATGTGGGACATCTATTCAGGGAATATGGTTGCAAAATTTTATCACAAAGCTGTGCCTACATTACGGTGTTGAAAGACCACATAAAATTATGGTATGACAATAAATCTGTAGTACTGTATTCCAATAACAACAGAAACTTGTATAAGCCAAAGGATATTGACATAAAGTTTCTAGTTGTGAAGGAAAGAATTCAGAATGGTTATAGTGTCCATATAAATTAGGACAAACTCCATGTTAGCGAATCCGCTCACAAAAGCATTATCACCCAGGATCTTTCATGAGCATACTGCTCATATGGGTGTTATCTTAATTAAGAATATGGCAATACAGTGGGAGTTTGTATTTTATATATTTAGGTGCTATTTGGTTTTGGACACATTTATGTATTAAAGTATTTTGGATATTTATCTGATCAGATATATGGAAATTCAGATCATTCTGTTTTCATTATGTTAAAGTATTGATCTCACTAAAGTTAAGGAGGACCAGTTGAAAATAGACATGTATTGATCACATTGCGTGTAATTTCTATGCTACGCATCCATAATTGATCTATGTCATTTAGCTATATTGGTATATGTGACCATTGATGATTTAGTTACGCTATATGTGACAAATGCCGGTTTGACCCTATGTTGATATGGTTAATGGACGAGATTGTCCAGATATACACTAAGGATTAAGATAGCAATTTATGAGCTCACTAAGGTTAACACAATTGTAAGGTTACATATGTGGCCCAGTGGAAGATTGTTGAAATTATTCAATAATATGGACCACACATGTAAAATTAATTGTGTTAGGCTATCTAAATAATTAAGCAAAATTAAAGTGGTCTATTTAGAAAATTAGCTTAAGGGTATAATTGTTATGGAATTAATGTGTAGATACCGGAGATAAATCTAATTTGATGATGGGCCAAATTAGAAATATCAAAACACACACACTGTTCATTAGGGTTATGGTCCCCAACTTATATGGCCACCAAAAGAGAGATTTTTTCTTTTTTACTTCTGCATCCCCATCAACAGAAAAAGAGAGACAAAGGATTCGGATTCTTCTTTGTCATTAAGGGTCGTAGCAAGTTGGAAGATCGAACCCCATAAAAGGACGACCGCTTCAAGATCCATCAAGCCTAGCAATGGATTCAGGTAAGCTTTCGTAATTTAATTTATGTTCTTCATCTCATGAATCGACAGGGTACAATAAATTTCTAACAGCTGAATGATAAGCCAATGTAAAGATTGTTGTAATATGACTCTTGTTCAACGACGGAGTACCACGGACGTCGTCCGATGAATGTAGAAATCAAGGAGTCAAAATAATAAGAAGGGGCTGAAAAGAGACAAATTGTACCAGTAATTTTAGATCAGTATGTTGACATCAAAGTTTTGGTATTCCAAAATGTCTATTATCCAGCATATGGACAGTATAATGCTTGTATGTTGATGTGTCGTGATCAAACTGGGTCAATGAATGATTTTGATCCAAAGTTCTTGTTTCAGTAGTCTCGATTGCATATGGATGAGAAATTGGAGAATCTTGGAATCAAATTATAGTGGTTTTCTTCTTCTTTAGCTACCTCTCTTTTTTTTAATTCACCGGCTTGCCAAACGTGCTTGGTAAGAGATTAGCAACTAGATAACCCCATTTATCCAAAAATTAACCAAAAGTACAAAAGATAAATTAAAAAATTATAGAAAGTGTGACAACAAACTAAAGATCTATATTGAAGTGTCTAAAAAAGTTTGTCATTCTTCTTTCCCACTTCCTCTCGGCAATCTCTAACAACAAGGCTCAGGACAGGTCGAACGATGGTCCAGGGCTCCCGACAAAAGAAGGCACCAACATAGAACTGTCTATAATGGAACTAGTATGTATCATGTG
The DNA here is from genome assembly GCA_029216955.1 of Iris pallida. Classification (NCBI taxonomy): domain Eukaryota; kingdom Viridiplantae; phylum Streptophyta; class Magnoliopsida; order Asparagales; family Iridaceae; genus Iris; species Iris pallida. The sequence continues at coordinate 2,045,357 of JANAVB010029216.1, forward strand.
CCTTTTTTTTAAAAAAAAGTATTATGGTGTAGTAGTTACAATGCTAAACTTGTATTTAAGAGGTCCTTGGTTCAAATCTTTAATACAACAATTTTTTGGTTAATTTATATATTTTTTTATATTATGTATGTGGCCCATTTAAAAATTTTTGGCTTGGGTCCTCGATTGCTCAGGGCCGGCCCTTTCTAACAAAACAATTGTTAGCTAATTTCTTCGGAGAAACCCTTTATTGCAGATCCTATTTCTTTAATTTCTCGAACAAGCACAATGATGTTATCCAAGGTATAGAATTTTGATATAGGGACATAAATTTTGTAATAGAAATATTACAAGCTAGTTCTCCAACTTGAGGAGAAATCGTTAGATGTGTCGGCACATTACATCCTTTTCATGCCAACCGTTGGATTAACAGAGATGTGTGCATGCACACATTCCTAAATAATCCAATAGTCGGAAAGTAGTCCGGTGCACTGCGTCTGTCCCATACAATAATTTTTCCAACTTCAGACCTTAACAAAGAACTTAATAATCATCCAAAGTGTATAATACAAACCTCCCCCTACCCCTCACCACAACAACAACAACAAGAGCCAAGAGCGTCCGAGCTCTCTAGCCTAGTGGTATTAGAGCGGACATCCGGAGGGACCGGCAAGGTTCGAGTCCCCCAATTGTGTGTGTGCGTGAAATTTCAAAAAAAAAAAAAACAAGAGCCAAGAGCGCTTAACCAGAATGGAGAAATTACACTTCTAGTTGCCAAATGGTGTTTAGCAAGAAAAAATTAGCCCAAAAAAATACAATTATGCCCTTTGTACAACATTCAAATCACTATTTCTGGCATTAAGGGGCTATTTGGTTGGGTGTAACCAGAGTGTAAAGTGTGAAAGTAGTTAAAAGTGTGTGTAAGTTTCTCACTTCCATGATTTGGTTCAACTCTGAACAAGAGATGGTGTAATAATTGTTTTACACTTTCTGTCCCATGCATGTCGGCTCCAGCTTAAGGCCAATTCACTTCCATTTTTATTTTACGGATGCAGACGGGAGTGAACTCATCGGCAGCAGCGAAAGATCATTGATATTTTATTTAATTTTAAATAAATAGTATTAATAAATAATTATTTCTTCTGTTAGATAACTAATAAAAAAAAATTATCGTTCTAATTTTTTTTTTTTTTACTTTTCCATCTTCACATACGAAATTATAAAATTTGTCACTTTCAAGTTACAAAATATCATCTATCCAAATATTGAAAGTAGTTCCAGTAGATAAGAACTATGATGAAACTCAAAATATATATGTTTCACTCTTACCAAACAAAAAAATCACAAAGAAACTAACAAGTAGATAAATCCACTAACCACAAGGTTGAGAGCAATCTCATAATTAGCCAAAAAAATACACAAATAAATGATAGGAAGCATGACAAAAACTAAAGATTTGTATTTCTTTGGCATTTTCCAAAGATTTCACATCCTAAGTTTCTCTCAGCAACCTCTGACAAAAGTCTAAGTCCACATTTGTAATTGGAACGTTTGTTGTTCTACAAAACCAAAACCATAAAGGGGACCTAGTTTGTTTCTCATGTTTGCCGTTTTTTATGGTACAAAAATGACTAACAACATCCTATGCCAAAAGAGTAATGAAACCAACATTTGACGTTTGTCATTTCAAACGAGAAGAGACATATTAGATATATACGTACCTGATATGTACAAGATACGTTTTTTTTTTTTTTTAGTTCTCAATTTTAGTTGTTGGTTTTGTTATTCCCGGGACTTGACCAAAGATGGAAAAACTGATGCAATCGAGATCTGAGAGTCACACAAAATCTTTGCAATGATCAAACTCAAGATCTACGATGATACAAAAAATCAAATAGCCAGATTACAATATGAAGGAGGAAAACAGAGAAGAGAAGATCTCTCGTTCTTCCTTGCAAACGTGTTGCAATTGGGACATAACGAGTTACAATAATCTAGAGAAAGATGAGATGAAGAAGAATTGCTGGGGTGTCAAAACACCGTTGCACAAAGCAAGATTCGTCCCACACGAATTGCTTCCAGGAACCAGCAAGTTGAAGAACTTGTGGAACGCTCGGAGTCACCTCTGTTCTGACTCCTCGGATGGACTTGCAATGGCGGCAGCAGCTCCCTCTCTCTCTCTCTCTCTCTCTCTCTCTCTCTCTCTCTCTCTCTCTCTCTTTTCTGACTTATAAAATTCGTAGTACTAACAAAGGAGGTCAGAAGAGAGTATATATAGAGAGAGGGTGGAAACCCTAGCCGCCTCTTCAGTTATGAAAAAATTGAATCAAATCCCACAAAGATAGCAACGAAATTAATTCAAATCTTATGGAAAGATTGAATCAAATCACTCAAAAAGTGGATCTAAATTAATCGCATTGAATCAGTCTTTCCATAACTGACTTGTAGTCTGCACAGTCAGCGGTGCCCTCCATGCGGCGGCAGCAGCAGCAGTCTGGCCGCATGGCCTCATGGCCGCAAGTGCCGCATGGACCACATGAGCCGCATGAGACCGCATGAGACCGCATGAGGCCGCATGTGGCCGCATATGAGCCGCATGTCGCATAAGCCCGCATGGTTGCATATGAGCCGCATGACTGCTGACGTACTAAGTGCAAAGTGCGCCAACAAAATGCCACATTACGCCTTATGAGCCCGAGTCCGAGTCCGAGTCGCTAAGCCCCTTTGGGGCTTAGCTCCAAATGAAATTAATCCAAGAGAATGACAAAAGCATTAATGCTTAATCCTTGGAGCCTTATTCTTACCTCCTAGTAAAATCATCCACATGGTTCCCTCCTTAGGGTCACCACCCCATGTGCATCTCTCAACAACACAACCAAGTATATATGTTGAGATAACTCATGGTGCATTTTCGATGTGGGACTAAACTTTTACAAGGCATGTTGAGAGCAAGCTCTCTCCATGTAAAGAAAGCACCAACAATCTCCCACATATCACAACATATATATGTGTCCAGGGTTGAGCGTTCCCCACAGTAACTGTCCATTTTGCATTAGGATAGATGTCGCTGACGACTTGAATCTTTCCGCATGGGCTAAATAACAAAGTGATATGTCACTCCCCGTTCCCGGAATGCGTATTTTTATACATGTACAGCTCATGTGTATTTATTTAGTATTTATCATGTATTATTCTGTAGTTAAATTCCTTTAAATTTAAATTTTTATGTTAATTAATTAGTTGCTCTTTAATTTTCATGCTAATTTATTTCTGCAATTTTATTACCTGCATTTTATTTGTTGCTTTAGTCTTATTGGGTTTCGGTTTGCTGAATCTCCTTAAACCCGGCCCATTAGCTTCCACCTACCACCATCTTCCTATTTAAAGCTTCCATCTCTTTCTCTCTCCTCATAACTTCATTCTCACCATTACTTCTTCTTCTTCCTCTCATTACTCTCTACCACCTACCAGCAGCAGGAGAAGGCAAGTGCAATCTTGCTTCTTGCTTGGAAAACCATTTTTTGTGGTTCATTTCCCTTCCTCTCATGATTCTGAGAGAGATTAGTTCTTAACGTTTTTTGATTTCTGTGGCTGGTTTCTCCTAGATCTAATTTGTTATATTCTCGGTTGTCATGGGTTTTTGATCTCCCAACTTAGCGTGTATTTCTGGCACTGGAACGAAGGCTCCATAGGACTTGGAGTTTGGAAGATGTTTCACGCACACGTTCTTACGTGCTCGCGTAAACATCAGTCCAGTCACGCACACGTTCTTACGTGTCTACGTGTATTTTCAGTCACACACACGTTCTTACGTGTCTGCGTGTATTTTCAGTCACGCACACGTCTTTACGTGTCTGCATGTATTTTTAGTCACGCTCGTGTTCTTACATGTTAGCGTGTATTTTTAGTCACGCTAACGTTCCCATGAGCGTGCGTGTATTTTTAGTCACGCTCGCATTTGCGTGCGTGAATTATTTGTCACGCTCGCGTTGTCTGCGTGTATTTGAGTCATGCTCCTGTCCTTGTACTGCGTGCATGACTTTTCACGCTCATGTCCCTGAGCTTGCGTGCGTGACTTTTCACGATCACATTGTGCGTGACTTTTGGCGTGCGTGACTTTTCACCCTCACGCTGCGCGTGTGTGCGTGAATTATTTGTCACGCTCATACGCTCACATTGCCAGCACGTATCACTTGTCATGCATCACTTGTCGCACCCACTGATCACGCTCACGCTTACCAGAGTGTACTACTTTTTACGCTCGCTCCTTCATGCCAGACTTGGCGTACTTTTCACGCATACGATTCTTGCGTGACTTTTGGACTTAGCTTAGACTTGTTAGCATGACTTCCTGACTTGGGGGTTTTATTTGTTCTATATTTTATTCATTTAATGTTGGCATGATAATTCCCTATTATATCCTTACGCCTTTTTGCATGAACCCGAAAATCTTAGCATGTTAATATTTTAATACCTATGGTTGTGTATTAGTGCCAAGTGTCTGGATTGGTATATGGATATCCAGTGAGACTGGAATTTGACCTTGAGAGTTATAGACTCAACCCTATTTAATGCTAATGACTTTTATGCCTTGTCACCATTAATGACGATGGTTATCTTGACTAATTTGATCATGCGTTCCTAGTTGGAACTAAGAGACTGGCTAGTCGTCTTATTGAAATAAATGAATGGGACACGTTCATGTTATGAACTATTGCAATCGACTGGCTGATTCCAAAATATTGACATACATGCACATGCAGGCTTCAATCTATTTATTTATTTATTTATTCATTTTCTACAAAAGAAGCATGTGTACTTTATGGTCAAGGCATGATTACCGTGGTTAGATTTGATTGTTGCATTACGCTATGTAAGACCTGCAACCTAACCGCACTGGTATCGTTGTAGAGTTGTGCATATCGTACCCCGTACGAAAGTACTCATTTGAATGACCATGATCCACGGCATGGGACTTCACTCAACGTAGAGACTATTAAGTTAAATAAAATAATGATGGCATGGAGAGAATGGATTCCCGAGTTCTTACATGGCAGCCCCCTTGGGACTATTAAGTGCCCGACGGGCCGGCTGGTTCCCACAGATACTGTAAATCTGTCACACGGACAGGGAACGGTATCTGCTTATATTATTGTACATGCTATAACGGCGGACGTCCCGCTGGGACTCGTCTAACTACATGATTGGCGCAATTGATTGATTGGATAGACTAGCCTTGCTTGCACATAGTAAGAACTGAGGAATCCCTATTTGCATAATTCCAGGATAACTTGGGACTCACAATAGCAAGCCGTAGTAGTTGATTGGCCGTTCAAGATGATTTGTTTGTGTACTGTACCTACTCTGTTGCCTAACTGAGATGATCAGAATGTCAGGACATGACGGGCCAACTTCTGTCCTTGTTTGGTTGGGAGGTTGGTTCGAAGTGTCGTGATGTTATGTGAATCCTAGTGGAAAGCAGAGATCTATTATTATATTCTCTTACTTACTGGTTTAGTCCTTTATATCGTCCTTCCTTGTGGTACTTGCTATTAGAGGTCTAACCTCTCTGGTTTTGCATGGCCAGATTTAGAGCCGGTTCCCGAGGATCCAGCGTACTTCTACCTCCAAGATGGTCAATACTAGAGGCATGATTGCAGGAGGACTCGAGTGGGTTCCTTACTTCACCGCTCATTTTGTTATTTACTTTATACTTAGCCGTTTGGCACCGACATGTTAGTCGGATTGTCTTGTACTTACTTTTACATGATTGTAATTAATTCAGACTGCAACTGATAACAATTGTGTATACTTGCTATATCATCTGGCTATATTTTGTAAAGCCAGATCTCAAGAACATTTTGACTGAGCGTTTGGGACGCCTTACTGCTTTATCTTATATGTTCTCTATTACTGTTTCCTTGTTTGAATGATTGAGACAATAGATGTGAAATGACCATAGTAAGACCTTTATGTAGTATGCACCCCCCTCGTCTGGTTAGACAGCATTGATCGTATTATGCGATATTCATCTACCCATAATATGTAGCTGGCTGAGTCATTCCCCCGCTCTCCAGTATTCTGGTTCTGGGGCGTGGCAAGGTTTTAGTGGTGGCCCATGCAGGTCTGATTTCAGACTTGTGGGGTGTTTTGATTTATAGGATGTCTCAATCACACATGTTCCCCCTTGATCTTCTGATTCGTTATTCTCAACTCTTGCTTGATATTCCGGTATTCTTTGACTTAATTGATCCTTCATGTCCGGTCGTTTGATTGTTCTCTTGTCCCTTTTCTTAGGGGCACTTCGTCCGCAGCGGTCAGAGCTGGACGGCAACAACAAAGGCAACAAGGACAACATGACCAGGTTGGTCAACAACCAGGGCCAGTCTCGCCTCAGGAGGCTATCCAGGAAGAAGTGATAGTAGAACCAGCGGTTGGACCGCAGTATCCAGATATTCCAGACCCACCCGTAGTTCCACCTACCCCTGTGGAAGTGGACACACCAGCCCTTCTGGAGATCATGAGAGGAATGATGGCTGCTCAGCAACATCAAATGTTGGCCCAGCAGCGCATGCACACTCAGCTGCAAGAGCAGAATGTGTTGCTTAACCAAGGATTGCAGACGGCTTTGGAAAGAGGAGTGAGGGCTGATTCAGGAGCATCAGCCAGGTTTTGCAAGTACAACCCCCGCCGTTTCGATGGCACGGAGGATGCCATTTCAGCAGATGCATGGCTTAAGGATATGGAGGCTATTCTGACAGCAGCTAAGGTACCGGCAGAAGAACGTGTGGATCTAGTAAAGTTGTTACTTCAGGATCTCGCACGTGATTGGTGGGAATCAGAGGAAGTTGGCATCAGACGTCCTGTGGCTTGGGACGATTTCACTACAAGATTCAAGACTAAGTACTATGGAGTTGTGGCGCAGTTTGAGCTACAACAAAAGTTTATCAACCTCAGGCAGGCCGACAAGACTGTAGATGCTTATGCAGCGGAATTCTGCAGATTGAGTAGATTCGCCCCAGAGATGGTAGCAACAGAGCGCCATAGGGCCATGAGGTTTCAGCAAGGGTTTCATCTTGAACTCTTGCAATTGATAGAGGGACACAATTACCAAACTTTTGATGAGATATTGACGGCAACTCGAAGGCATGAGCTCACCATTCAGAGGCTTGCAACCAGGACTGGGGGTCAGAAGAGATCCCATAGTCAGATTGAAGGAGGAGGGGGAGCAGCGCCCCGAACAACAGCACCATCCCCTGGCATTCGTATCCACGATGTGGCGATACGAGGACCAGCCCCACCCAGGCAGCAGCAGCAACAGCAACAGAGGAAGAACCAGCAACCCCCGACGGGATGCACTTATTGTGGGAAGATGGGACACACTAGAGATGTGTGTCGGACATTGAATGGACTGTGTCTGATATGTGGAAATCCAGATCATCGGGTTACCACATGTCCCATGAATTCGAGAGCAGGAGGACCAGGGCAGTAGTTTCCTGCTCTGCCAGCACCAGGGGCAGGCCAGTATCGAGGACCAGCGGTGGCAGTTAGGCCATTGGCACAACGTCCGTTAGTACCGCAGGCTCAGATGTTTCGGCAGCAGGGACCGCCGATGCAGCAACACCAGCATAGACCACCCCAGCATCACCAAGGCAGGGGCCAGCAGCAGCACCAGGCTAGGCCGTAGCATGGAAATCAGCAAGGAGGTCGAGGGCAAGCATTCACTTTGTCCTTGGAAGAGACATTGGCATCGGGAGATGTTGTGGCAGGTAACATTCTCGTCGCCTCATATCCCGCAGTAGCATTGTTTGATTCGGGAGCATCCCATTCATTTATATCTACACAATTTACGACACGACTAGGAATGGAGTTCGAGGCATTGCCAGGGAGGTTGAATATACTCACTGGCAATGGGCTCGTAGGAGTTAGTAGAGTTATTCTAGCGTGTAGCATTGTAGTTTGCGGGCATTCTTTACCTGCCCGGTTGATAGAATTTCCTGTTAGAAATTTCGACGTTATCTTAGGCATGGACTGGCTGAGAGACAGTCATGCGACAATAGATTGTCGTAGAGGGAGTGTATCTTTTGATATTCCAGGCATGAAGAGATTCACCTTAGTCAGATCAGAGGCAACTCAACCAGAGCAGGGAGTAGTAACGGCAATGGAAGAAGTTCAGATCCCGAAGGTAGTCGATGAGTTTCTAGACGTATTTCCTGAAGAACTTCCAGGTCTACCACCGGTTAGAGATATTGAGTTCAGCATAGAATTGGCACCAGGAACTGAACCGATATCAGATCGGGTTTACAGAATGGCGGATTCAGAGCAGGCCAAGGTTTATCAGCACATAGAGGAATTGAAGGAGAAGAAATTCATCCAAGCTAGCGTGTCACCATGGGCAGCACCAGTGGTACTTGTGGGGAAGAAGGATGGGTCATCCAGATTGTGCATTGACTACAGGAAACTTAACGCGGCAACAGTGAAGAACAAGTATCCATTACCCAGGATCGACGACTTATTTGATCAATTGAGCAAGGCTAGAGTTTTCTCCAAGATAGATCTTCGTTCAGGGTACCATCAGGTGAGGGTTCGGAAGGAGGATATTCCCAAGACAGCATTTAGGTCGAAGTATGGGCATTACGAGTTCTTAGTAATGTCGTTTGGTTTGACCAATGCTCCAGCAATATTCATGGATTTGATGAACCGCATCTTTATGCCATATTTAGACCAGTTTGTCGTTGTGTTCCTTGACGACATTCTCGTATACTCAGCTAGTGAAGAGGAGCATGAAGACCACCTCAGGAAAGTGTTGCAGGTTCTGAGAGAGAACCAGTTGTATGCCAAGCTCAGTAAGTGTGAGTTCTGGACGGATCATATTTCATTTTTGGGTCATATCATATCAGGAGCTGGAGTAGCAGTAGATCCCAAGAAGGTAGAAGCAGTAGAGAGTTGGCCAGTACCCAAGACCGTAGCAGATGTGCGGAGTTTCTTGGGATTGGCAGGATATTACAGAAGGTTTGTGTCAGATTTTGCAAGGCTTTCAGCGTCCATGACCCGCTTGACCCGGAAGGATGTGCCATTTGTTTGGTCGGCAGAATGTCAGATATCATTCGAGACTTTGAAGCAGAAGTTGATATCAGCACCTATTCTTACATTGCCAGTTGGACCCGGAGGTTTTACAGTATATTACGATGCGTCAGGTAAAGGACTTGGATGTGTCCTTATGCAGCATGGGAATGTGATCACATATGCATCTAGGCAGCTTCGGGACCACGAGAAGAATTACCCAACTCATGATTTGGAGTTAGCGGCAGTAGTGTTTGCTTTGAAGCTTTAGAGGCATTACTTATATGGTGACCGAGTGGAGATGTACACAGACCATAAAAGTCTGAAGTACATCTTTACTCAGAAGGAATTAAACATGAGGCAGAGAAGATGGCTGGAGTTGATTAAGGATTATGACGTGGAGCTTCAGTACCATCCAGGTAAGGCGAATGTAGTAGCAGACGCCCTCAGCAGGAGAGGCGACGCATTTATGTTGACCACGCAGAAGCATATCTTAGAAGACCTTCAGGAGATGGGCATCGAAGTTATATTTTCTAGTGATGTAGGAGTTCTAACAAGTCTGCAAGTTCAATCCGACTTGGTAGACAGGATCAAGGCTGCTCAGGCACAAGACCCAAGGATTCAGAAGCTTAGGGCAGAATGTGAGTCAGGACTCAGGAAGGAGATGAGAATTCATGAAGATGGTACACTTAGGTTTGGATCACGTCTATGTGTGCCTAGTGGAGATATCAGACAGGAGATTATGGCAGAAGCTCACAGTTCTCAATATTCTATTCACCCTGGGGGGACCAAGATGTATCAAGATATCAAGCAGCATTTCTGGTGGAACGGAATGAAGAGGGAGATAGCTAGATTTGTTTCCCGTTACTTGGTATGTCAGCAAGTGAAGGCAGAACAGCAGAGGCCAGCTGGGTTATTGCAACCGCTTCCTATTCCGGAATAGAAATGGGAGCATATTACAATGGACTTTGTGACCGGTTTACCAAGATCGCCAAGTGGTAAAGATACTATTTGGGTGATAGTAGACCGACTTACGAAGGTAGCACACTTTCTTTCTTTCAGAGTAGGACAACCTACAGAAAAGTTGGCAGAGTTATATATGCAACAGATAGTCAGGCAGCATGGAGTCCCTGTCAGTATTGTATCGGATCGAGATACCCGCTTTACATCACACTTCTGGAAGAGCTTACATCATAGTCTGGGTACCAAGTTAAGCTTTAGCACAGCTTACCATCCACAAACAGATGGGCAATCAGAAAGAACGATTTAGACCTTAGAAGACATGTTGCGAGCTTGCACTCTAGATTTTGGAGGATCTTGGGAGAGCCACCTGCACTTAGTTGAGTTTTCATACAACAATAGTTATCAAGCCAGTATCCAGATGGCGCCATTTGAAGCACTATATGGTAAGAAGTGTAGGTCACCGCTTGCATGGGATGATATCGGAGAGAGGAAAATGTTAGGCCCAGAAATGATTGTTCAGACGGTTGAAGTGGTTAAGGAAATTAGAGAGCGACTTCGAGTTGCGCAAGACAGGCATCGACATTGGGCGGACCAGCATCGTAGGCCGTTAGAGTTCTCTGTTGGGGACCACGTATTCTTGCGGATTTCACCTACTTGTGGGGTCATTAGATTTGGCGTTCGCAGGAAATTGAGTCCGCGGTACGTGGGCCCATTCGTTATCCTTGATCGGATAGGCGATGTTGCTTATCGTTTATCCCTTCCACCTTCGTTACGAGAAGTGCATGACGTGTTTCATGTATCTCAATTACGTAGGTATGTATCGGACCCAAGTCATGTCCTCGATCATTCGGAGCTGGTTGTTGGTACCAACCTGTCTTACGAGGAACAGCCTGTGTCCATTTTGGACCGAAGAGAGAAGATACTCAAGAACCGAACAACTAGTCTTGTCCGTGTTGCTTGGGGTCATCACTCCTTGGGAGAGTCAACGTGGGAACGTGAGGATGATATCCGATCACGGTATCCACACCTGTTTGACTCACAAGGTATATCTCTTTCTGTATACCTTGATTGTCTTAATTTTTCATGCTTATCGCCTTATGGATAGAACTACCTGATATCGTAGATTGATGGATTTACATATATAGTACTTGCTTTTGATATGGTAACAATGATTGCTTGCTCACTAGAATTGCTTGTATTAGTTTAGCTCTGATATTTCTATCCGGCTTAGATTTGAAATTTCGAGGACGAAATTTTTCTAAGGGGGGTAGAGATGTCACTCCCCGTTCCCGGAATACGTATTTTTATACATGTACAGCTCATGTGTATTTATTTAGTATTTATCATGTATTATTCTGTAGTTAAATTCCTTTAAATTTAAATTTTCATGTTAATTAATTAGCTGCTCTTTAATTTTCATGCTAATTTATTTCTGCAATTTTATTACCTGTATTTTATTTGTTGCTTTAGTCTTATTGGGTTTCGGTTTGCTGAATCTCCTTAAACCCGGCCCATTAGCTCCCACCTACCACCATCTTCCTATTTAAAGCTTCCATCTCTTTCTCTCTCCTCATAACTTCATTCTCACCATTACTTCTTCTTCCTCTCATTACTCTCTACCACCTACCAGCAGCAGGAGAAGGCAAGTGTAATCTTGCTTCTTGCTTGGAAAACCATTTTTTGTGGTTCATTTCCCTTCCTCTCATGATTCTGAGAGAGATTAGTTCTTAACGTTTTTTGATTTCTGTGGCTGGTTTCTCCTAGATCTAATTTGTTATATTCTCGGTTGTCATGGGTTTTTGATCTCCCAACTTAGCGTGTATTTCTGGCACTGGAACGAAGGCTCCATAGGACTTGGAGTTTGGAAGATGTTTCACGCACACGTTCTTACGTGCTCTCGTAAACATCAGTCCAGTCACGCACACGTTCTTACGTGTCTGCGTGTATTTTCAGTCACGCACACGTTCTTACGTGTCTGCGTGTATTTTCAGTCACGCACACGTCTTTACGTGTCTGCGTATATTTTTAGTCACGCTCGTGTTCTTACATGTTAGCGTGTATTTTTAGTCACGCTAACGTTCCCATGAGCGTGCGTGTATTTTTAGTCACGCTCGCATTTGCGTGCGTGAATTATTTGTCACGCTCGCGTTGTCTGCGTGTATTTGAGTCACGCTCCTGTCCTTGTACTGCGTGCATGACTTTTCACGCTCATGTTCCTGAGCTTGCGTGCGTGACTTTTCACGATCACATTGTGCGTAACTTTTGGCGTGCGTGACTTTTCACCCTCACGCTGCGCATGCGTGCATGAATTATTTGTCACGCTCATACGCTCACATTGCCAGCACGTATCACTTGTCATGCATCACTTGTCGCACCCACTGATCACGCTCACGCTTACCAGAGTGTACTACTTTTTACGCTCGCTCCTTCATGCCAGACTTGGCGTACTTTTCACGCATACGATTCTTGCGTGACTTTTGGACTTAGCTTAGACTTGTTAGCATGACTTCCTGACTTGGGGGTTTTATTTGTTCTATATTTTATTCATTTAATGTTGGCATGATAATTCCCTATTATATCCTTACGCCTTTTTGCATGAACCCGAAAATTTTAGCATGTTAATATTTTAATACCTATGGTTGTGTATTAGTGCCAAGTGTCTGGATTGGTATATGGATATCCAGTGAGACTGGAATTTGACCTTGAGAGTTATAGACTCAACCCTATTTAATGCTAATGACTTTTATGCCTTGTCACCATTAATGACGATGGTTATCTTGACTAATTTGATCATGCGTTCCTAGTTGGAACTAAGAGACTGGCTAGTCGTCTTATTGAAATAAATGAATGGGACACGTTCATGTTATGAACTATTGCAATCGACTGGCTGATTCCAAAATATTGACATACATGCACATGCAGGCTTCAATCTATTTATTTATTTATTTATTTATTTTCTACAAAAGAAGCATGTGTACTTTATGGTCAAGGCATGATTACCGTGGTTAGATTTGATTGTTGCATTACGCTATGTAAGACCTGCAACCTAACCGCACTGGTATCGTTGTAGAGTTGTGCATATCGTACCCCGTACGAAAGTACTCATTTGAATGACCATGATCCACGGCATGGGACTTCACTCAACGTAGAGACTATTAAGTTAAATAAAATAATGATGGCATGGAGAGAATGGATTCTCGAGTTCTTACATGGCAGCCCCCTTGGGACTATTAAGTGCCCGACGGGCCGGCTGGTTCCCACAGATACTGTAAATCTGTCACACGGACAGGGAACGGTATCTGCTTATATTATTGTACATGCTATAACGGCGGGCGTCCCGCTGGGACTCGTCTAACTACATGATTGGCGCAATTGATTGATTGGATAGACTAGCCTTGCTTGCACATAGTAAGAACTTAGGAATCCCTATTTGCATAATTCCAGGATAACTTGGGACTCACAATAGCAAGCCGTAGTAGTTGATTGGCCGTTCAAGATGATTTGTTTGTGTACTGTACCTACTCTGTTGCCTAACTGAGATGATCAGAATGTCAGGACATGACGGGCCAACTTCTGTCCTTGTTTGGTTGGGAGGTTGGTTCGAAGTGTCGTGATGTTATGTGAATCCTAGTGGAAAGCAGAGATCTATTATTATATTCTCTTACTTACTGGTTTAGTCCTTCATATCGTCCTTCCTTGTGGTACTTGCTATTAGAGGTCTAACCTCTCTGGTTTTGCATGGCCAGATTTAGAGCCGGTTCTCGAGGATCCAGCGTACTTCTACCTCCAAGATGGTCAATACTAGAGGCATGATTGCAGGAGGACTCGAGTGGGTTCCTTACTTCACCGCTCGTTTTGTTATTTACTTTATACTTAGCCGTTTGGCACCGACATGTTAGTCGGATTGTCTTGTACTTACTTTTACATGATTGTAATTAATTCAGACTGCAACTGATAACAATTGTGTATACTTGCTATATCATCTGGCTATATTTTGTAAAGCCAGATCTCAAGAACATTTTGACTGAGCATTTGGGACGCCTTACTGCTTTATCTTACATGTTCTCTATTACTGTTTCCTTGTTTGAATGATTGAGACAATAGATGTGAAATAACCATAGTAAGACCTTTATGTAGTATGCACCCCCCTCGTCTGGTTAGACAGCATTGATCGTATTATGCGATATTCATCTACCCATAATACGTAGCTGGCTGAGTCATTCCCCCGCTCTCCAGTATTCTGGTTCTGGGGCGTGGCATGATACAAGAATGGACTACGCCTTGAATTCTGTACCACAATTGTAATTCTTTCCACTCACAAAGTGTAGTTATGTGTGCTTCTGGCTGCACATTAAAGGCCCTGTGCCAGCCTGATTTCAGTGTATAATTTTGGGCATCTACAAGTTTACCCTCAAGAGACGGCCTGATATCTCTTTCCATACACTATAAGTGAGTTCTTTATTAAAGAGACATGGCATGAAGCCTTGCGCTTCCTTGCGGTGCTACGCCGCTATGACATGGCCTGAAGCCGAGGCTTTACTCCTACCTGGGAACCTCATCGTAGTGTCATACTACTGTAGCATGAGGTCTCAGCCTCTTTGTAGTGTCAATCTACTTAGCATGAAGCCTAAGGCTTCCTTGCGGTGTTACGTCGCAACGACATGGCTTGCAAGGCCGAGGCTTTACCCCTACCTGGGTACCTCATCGTGGTGTCGTGCTACTGTAACATTGGGCCATCCTCCCCTTTGTAGTGCTGTCTACAACTCTTTAATTATGTCATACAGCATTAGGCTACCTGCCTATTTGCAGTGCTACGCCGCTATGACTTGGCTTACAAAGCCGAGGCATTATCCCAGACCTGGGAACCTCATGGTGGAGTCACCCCACTGTAGCATGGAGTTTCACTCCTTGTAGTGCTGCTCTACCGTGCTTCCTGTAAAGCACACCAGGCATTCACTCTGCCTGAGAACTCATTAAGGCGTTTAATCCAACCTTACACAGGAACTATTTTTTTCGCAGAAAATACATAATAGACAACAATGGTTATGGGTCCGTATCCCTTCCATGTTCCAGAGAACAAGTACCCACTGTTACCTGATAGTTTCCCAGTCAGTGATCCTCCTTTGAACCAAAAGTTAGATGCCTAGTAGATTTTTTTTTGAACTAATAGCATAAAACTTTATGGTAGGATTACAAAGACACACTATCAAAATGCCTTCAAGCCCATTTTACAAGTTGTGTCATCGACCAATTGGCGCTTGAGGCCTTTTGTGAACGGATCTGCCAGGTTCTCCTGACTCCGAACATCAATCAATGCAATTACACCTCTTTTGATAAGATCGTGTATTGCCCTGTGCTTCAACCGTACAGTCCTTTTCTTTCCGTTGAAGAGGTCATTTGATGCCACTGCCGCAATCGCCTGGTTGTCACAATATATCGGTATCACCGGTATCTGAGCCCCAACCACTGGAAGATCATACATGAGCTCCCGAAGCCATTCTGCTTTATCTGCTGTAGTTTCAAGTGCGTAGAATTCAGATTCCGTGGAGGAACGAGAGAGAATAGTCTGCTTCTTCGACTTCCACGATATAGCAGCTCCACCCAAGGAAAAGACATCCACTTGTGGATCTCTCGCTTTCCACCTCTGAACACCAACTAGCATCACTGAAGCCTTCCACTACTGTCGGATAACCGTTGTAGTGCAGTGCATATGTCTGAGTCTTCTTGAGATATCTCATCATCCGCTTCACAACTTTCCAGTGCTCAATCCATGGGTTGCTTGTGAACCGACTCAGCATTCCCACGGCGAAAGCTATGTCAGGCCTTGTGGCAGAGGTTGCGTACATCAAACTTCCGATAATGCTAGAATACTCCATCTGCCTGACGCTTTCCCTCGAGTTTGGCTTCAGCTTCTGATCACACCTGTATGGCGTATCGATCCCTGGAAGATCCTTATACCCATAGCGTGTGAGCATCTTCTCAATGTAGTGAGATTGTGACAGCGCTACTCCAGTGTCTGTCCGGATGATCTTTATGCCCAAGATGACATCTGCATCTGTATCCCCTGTTTCTTAATTTTTTTATATTTTATTTTATTGTGTTTGAAAGTAATTTATTTTTGAAACTTTGTAAAAGATATTTACTATTTTTTCTGTATTTCAAAATGTAGTTTGTAATTAACGGTTCGAAAGTACTATTTAGTTTTAAAAAATATTTGTTCTTGAAATTTTATTATTAAAATTATAAAGTTATTTATTATTATGTTTGGATTTTAAAAAAATATCGATTTCGAAAATAGTTTGAAAATCGTGATTATTTTTGGAGCAATAAAAAGATTTAGTAACTTATTTTGAATAAGATTTAGATTTATAAAATATATTTTCCCTTATTTGATAACATCAAACAATATTTAAAATACTTATGGTGACTAATTGTGGTATTAAGAATTATCTAATCTAGATTTAAAATATTATTTAATTTAAAGATTTATCTATTATATGATTTAAATTGCTTTGATAAACATTAAATTTATCTTAAATTTATTATGTTGAATTTGATTTGGATTTGAATTCATATGATTTGGATTTTAATTTATTTGATTTAAATTTATGGAGAGACATATCCGTTAGAAATTCTAATCATATTTGAATCATATCTAGTATTAGATAGATTATTTCTTATTTGAACTAATCATATTCCTATCCAAATTAGTTGGTAATCCTAATCATATCTTTATTGATTGAGCTCTAATCATATCCTAATTCACTAATTTCTTTCCATTATCTAGATATATTGAACCTATAAAATAAAATCATCTCTCATACCTTCTTTTCCAAAATTTCTCTCTTTTTCGTCATAATTACCCCAAATTCGTCATAAATTCAGCCTTCTTTTTCAAATGTTTTACCAACTTCGAAGGACCATAACTTCCAACTCCGGACTCCGTTTGACCTCCAGTTTTTTTTGTTGTAACCGTCTCGAGGTATATTTTTTGAATATAAAATTTATTTTCAAGTAATTTTAACCTAATTTTCTAGAAAATTCGTGGAGTGTCAGTTGTCCAAAATTTGACACGTTTCGGTGTTTTCGAGATTTCGGAAGAACCAGGAATCGGAATCACGATCCGTTTGAAGTTTTGGAACGCTAATAAAAAAGTACACATCATATATTTTTCTCTACAATTTTTCAAAATATTTTATTTTTTTGTTTTTATTTTAGAGGCCTGTCTCATCAATTGAAATCATCTTGCGTAGTGTGAAACCCATTGTCTGTAAATAAATATTTAATAGTGTTTTCATTAATATTTCAAAAATTATTAGTATTATTATTAATATTATTACTATTAAATATTTTGGATGAAAAGGATTTCAAAAAATTATAACAATTTGGACTTTTGATTTTCGGACCCAGACCCGAGTCCGAGTCCAGACCCAGGCCTGAGCCCTATTCCTTTTCCCTTTTAAAATCTGGTTTGGACTTGGCTTTTAAAAAGAATATATATAAAAAAAATACTTTGGGCTGGTCCCGAAGGACCAGCACCCAACTTTCCCCACGATTTGGTAACAACTCTCCCCAACTCCCTCAGGACCACACGTTAACTCCACCACCCCCCCCCCCTTTAACTCCCCTCTTTCTCCACTCTCACTCAAAGAAACTTTTCTCACAAAACCAAACCTCTCTCTCTCTCCCGTACTCACATCTCTCTCTCTGTCTCTGGGAAAAGAATTCTCACAGAAACTCTAATCCCCAAATCCCCTTCTCTCCACCTAACCCCTCTTCTACCCGAGCCAAGACCCTACTCCGGCGATCTCTCTCCGGCGCACCCTTCCCCGGCCAACTCCGGCCGTCCGCGCGACTCCCCGCGGCCACCCAGCGTCGCGCCCTCCCCCGAGCGGTCGGCCGACCACGGCGGAACCCCGCCTACCGTCCAGGACCGCCCCCGCACGTCCTCCTCACCGTCCGCCGCTCCCCGGCGACCCGTCCCCCTCTTCGCAGCGTCTCCCTCTTCTGGCCAGCGTGCCCTAGCTTTGGATTTTACGACGTCGCATCGACGTCGCTGATTTTCAGCGTTACTTCGGGAACGTCGCTGCTGGACTTCTATATTCTTTTGTTTATATCATCTGAGAGCTCTAGCCGAGCATTCTGAGGTATAAATTCTCTGTCCCGTCGCATTTATTTCGGTAATCGATGATGATAACGGTCCCCGATTTTCCCTCGAAAATCCGGTTTAGCTACGTAGTAGTTCGGTTAGCTACGTTAGCATTTTGTGATGATTGTCTGCTGAGATTTTTATGTTGTTGGTTGATTTCGGAATTCCCGAGTATTTCAGGAAGGTTCTGTTGGTTTTGGAAACAATTTCTGTGGTTATATTTCAGTATATATGGGTTACTCTTTGGTTGGGACAATTGCAGGATTTTGTTGTTGGCACATTTCCCAGTTTTGGGTTGTCCCGAAATAGAGGAAATGCTGCCCAAATTTTTACAAAACTTTATCTATTTGGATTTCAAATTGGTTTTCGGAAAATGATTTTAAAACTGATTTTTGGGCGACGACCGTACCGGTCTGTGGGCCCTAGCGAAATGCAAACGCACCGGTCCGACCGGGCGTTGAGGTATTAGCTAGATGTGACGATGGACCAAGTCTGAGACTCCCAAACTTTTGATTTAAATTACTTTATTTAATGTTTAAATTATTTATTATCGATAATTGATTACTGCACATTTTATTTAGGAATTA
This sequence comes from Iris pallida, assembly GCA_029216955.1. NCBI lineage: Eukaryota > Viridiplantae > Streptophyta > Magnoliopsida > Asparagales > Iridaceae > Iris > Iris pallida. The sequence goes on from JANAVB010029216.1 coordinate 2,064,098, forward strand.
AACAGTTTTCTCTTATTTTATGTAAAAAAATGTAAAGGGCATAAGCCCATAACTCTAGGATGATTAGCTGTGCCCCTGTATTGCATAGTGTAAGTTTTACTTCTTTTCTGGGTGGTTGATGTTGATCTTTTGGGTGGTTTTGGATTGATCGCATAACCCGTAGTTAGAACGTAATTATTACTTGTATAAATTAATTAAGAATTACCAAGTAAATTAAATGGATAAAATATTGGTAAGATAACTAGATTATGTTTTGTCACTGGAAGAAACTATTTTTATAGATATGTTACAAAAGCACAAAGTTTTTCAAAGATAATTGGTTCTTGTTATTATTTCCCAAATAATCAAATTAATCGGTTTAATCAACGCACGTAGCTTGCGACGTAACGTTAGCTGTAGCTTAATAAAAACTTAAAACCTGACTAGGACTTGTTACTAGAGATTACAACTAGCACTCTTAGCCTGGTTATACAACGGTTCTAAGTCGAGTTCTCAACTGTAGTAACTCGAAGACATACCTGACGTTCCTCCTCGGTATCAACTCGTCTTTCCAGTCATTCAATACAAGGCAAGTTTCGGATTATGTATTTTTGTATTTTACTTAGTAAAGTTAAGCTGCATGTTAAACCACACTGCTGACACGGTACTCTATCTTAGGGTTCAACTACTGATTGATATTGTTACTGATTGTGGGACTGGGGGAATAATGTAGGCATTTATGACCAAAGCCCTTATGACATAACTGTATTAGCTTACCCCTCTTACACACGGGGATAAGCCATATCGTATCGCTAGGATACTACTGCTCAACCCAAGCCGGTCATAGACGTTTGCATATTCAAAACACACTGAACTGTTTTAAACTGCTGAAAAATATTATTTCAAACTATTTATCCTGCACTTTCCAATTACTATTTAAATTATGAGATGCATATTTCGTTCTTGCTCCCTCCTGACTGGAGACAACATTTTTAGGTAACACTGAGGATGAAGAGCTATATTATAATAGCTATTATGACCCGGTTCTCTACCCTGCGACGGTACCGGAGCCGTCTCTGGAGGACGCTGATCCAGGGACTACTGAACCAGATGTTTAGATAGTCTTTCTTTTCTGCATTTTCTTCTTTATTTGGATCTTGTAGTTTCATTTCAGCATTTCCTTTCCAGTTGTACTTCAAAATATTTTATAAAGTTTCAATTTCCGAATATAACAGTTATGACAAATGTACTTGTGTTGTTGTGAATACCTATAATGGAACAGCTTACTGCCGCCGTCTTACCACGGTACAGGCTGGGCATGGTCCGGTTCGACCCATTAACTTGGGATCGGGTCGTGACATGTAGTTTGACTTCTGAGGCTATTTTTGTGCCGACATGATCATATCACGCCAGTCAACTTCAAATCAAACCGAGGCAAGTACTTGTTGATGCTTTCATGTGCATTTACTTTATATTGTCGTATTTCACTTATACATGTTATTTTTTGTGTCTTGACTGTTACACACACGAGAGTTGAGTGATTGACTATTGTTCATGTTTTCTCATTGATATCGTGATTGTTCTCGTGGCCGTGTTTTCATGATTGTGAGCTATGGATATTAGAGGGGTACAATTAGTAGGCACGTGGACAAAGTCCAGATTGTATTGTTGGCAACTCTCCCGGTTACGGGGGCGGGCCTTATAACCTCATCGTTCGTCTAAGCCGTCCATGTGTAGGAACGTTGTACTTCTCATGACACATGCACTATTATTGTTTATATGAGTTTCTTTGTCTTTTCATTCTCGCTTCCTTCTTATGTCGTTTATCATATTGCATATTTTCTTGTTCATATTGTTCGTGTTTTCCATTGATCATTAATTTACATATTTAGTGTTATATTGCTTTATATCGTATTTGTATTGTGAGGGCTAGAATTGTACTTGTTCCAATCCTGACTAGATAACCATTTTTCAGTTGACAGATTCTTGATGACTATTCTCGATGACTTGCTCTCTTACTTTGGGTTCCTTCGGGTGGTGTTAGATCTATCTTAGAGGCCAACCATAGATTCTAGTTAGAATAGTCACATGTAGCGGGTTTGTATCTGTATACAAATTTGAATGTATTATTGGAATTGTAATTAAAATAATTATTGTGAATGAGCAAAATAGAGATATTTGTTGTATTTGAAATTTATATTGAGTCCAGACAGCGTACTACCACCGATGTTGCGGCGTAGGCTGGACTTGGCCACGTACTCGTATCCCGAAAAACGGGAGCGGGTTGTGACAAATTTTTATGGTGGCCCATGCAGGTCCATTTTCACAAAATTATACGAAGTTGTGGTAGTACCTATATTAGTCGTACTACTGCAAGCCTGTGATTATGATGCTCATTCACAATTAGGTTGATTTGATTATTTTTTTTAAATGACTAGGCCTAGGACTAGGTACATCGTGGGTAACCCATAGAATTATTTTTAATTGATTGTATGGGTAGTTAAGGTTGTTACATAGGCTACATGATTAAGGTGGTGATATTCGTTGATTTTTGAGATGCCCTATTTGATGAAGTTGAAATTGTGATTTGATAAATGACTCTAATCAAATATGGATAGAATTCTCGATTAATAAATTGAATATTTTGGCTACTATTGAAGATAAAATTTTTAGCTTTTGGTATTCTGAGGTTAAATTTCTATATGATCGAAGAATTATTGATAAAGTTGAATATTTAATTTTTAAAGAAAATAATTTTGATTTGGTCAATAAAATTGAGGTATGATTTAAAAATTTATGGAATTTAAATTTTTGAGGAGATTATAAAAATGTTGAATTTTGAATTTAAAATAAAATTGAGGAATTTAAAGTTTTGTGAAGTTAGATTTTGAATATATTTATCAAGTTGGATTAAGGGTTGTGAATTTGATAAGATGATATTCATGATTGCTACATCACGGTATTAAATTGAGTTAGTGATTTAAAAAAATGATTGAATTTGAGGATTTTTTTTAAATATTCTTGAGGATACGAATTTATAAGATTGATTAGTGATAACTTAGATGTCATGTAGGTAATACTCCTCCGAACTATATCCATTGACTACATTCTTCCATCCTTCTTGTTCAATCTTCTTATTAAGAAAAATATATATTATTTTTATCTCATTGATCATGATTCCTTTTTAAATTTTTCTATCTTTTCACCTGGGTAGATTTGTAACCCCTGTTTCTCAATTTTTTTATATTTTATTTTATTGTGTTTGAAATTAATTTATTTTTGAAACTTTGTAAAAGATATTTACTATTTTTTCTGCATTTCAAAATGTAGTTTGTAATTAACGGTTTGAAAGTACTATTTAGTTTTAATAATATTTGTTCTTGAAATTTTATTATTGAAATTATAAAGTTATTTATTATTATGTTTGGATTTAAAAAAATATCGATTTCGAAAATAGTTTGAAAATCGTGATTATTTTCGGAGCAATAAAAAGATTTAGTAACTTATTTTGAATAAGATTTAGATTTATAAAATATATTTTACCTTATTTGATAACATCAAACATTATTTAAAATACTTATGGTGACTAATTGTGGCATTAAGAATTATCTAATCTAGATTTGAAATATTATTTGATTTAAAGATTTATCTATTATATGACTTAAATTGCTTTGATAAACATTAAATTTATCTTAAATTTATTATGTTGAATTTTATTTGGATTTGAATTCATATGATTTTGATTTTAATTTATTTGATTTAAATTTATGGAGAGACTTATCCGTTAGAAATTCTAATCATATTTGAATCATATCTTGTATTAGATAGATTATTTCTTATTTGAACTAATCATATTCCTATCCAAATTAGTTGGTAATCCTAATCATATCTTTATTGATTGACTTCTAATCATATCATAATTCACTAATTGCTTTCCATTATCTATATATATTGAACCTATAAAATAAAATCATCTCTCATATCTTCTTTTCTAAAAAATTTCTCTTTTTTCGTTATAATTACCCCAAATTCGTCATAAATTCAGCCTTCCTTTTCAAATGTTTTACCAACTTCGAAGGGCCATAACTTCCAACTCCGGACTCCGTTTGACCTCCAGTTTTTTTTGTTGTAACCGTCTCGAGGTATATTTTCTGAATATAAAATTTATTTTCAAATAATTTTAACCTAATTTTCTAGAAAATTCGTGGAGTGTCAGTTGTCCGAAATTTGACACGTTTCGGTGTTTTCGAGATTCCGAAAGAACCAGGAATCGGAATCACGATTAGTTTGAAGTTTCGGAACGCTGATGAAAAAGTACACATCATATATTTTTTCTACAATTTTCCAAAATATTTTATTTTTTTTTGTTTTTATTTTAGAGGCCCGTTTCATCAATTGAAATCATCTTGCGTAGTTTGACTTCTGAGGCTATTTTCGTGCCGACATGATCATATCACGCCAGTCAACTTCCAATCAAACCGAGGCAAGTACTTGTTGATGCTTTCATGTGCATTTACTTTATATTGTCGTATTTCACTTATACATGTTATTTTTTGTGTCTTGACTGTTACACACATGAGAGTTGAATGATTGACTATTGTTCATGTTTTCTCATTGATATCGTGATTGTTCTCGTGACCGTGTTTTCATGATTGTGAGCTATGGATATTAGAGGGGTACAATTATTAGGTACGTGGACAAAGCCCAGATTGTATTGTTGGCAACTCTTCCGGTTACGGGGAAGGGCCTTATAACCTCATCGTTCGTCCAAGCCGTCCATGTGTAGGAACGTTGTACTTCTCATGACACATGCACTATTATTGTTTATATGAGTTTCTTTGTCTTTTCATTCTCGCTTCCTTCTTATGTCGTTTATCATATTGCATATTTTCTTGTTCATATTGTTCGTGTTTTCCATTGATCATTAATTCACATGTTTAGTGTTATATTGCTTTATATTGTATTTGTATTGTGAAGGCTAGACTTGTACTTATTCCAATCCTGACTGGATAACCATTTTTCAGTTGACAGATTCTTGATGACTATTCTCGATGACTTGCTCTCTTACTTTGGGTTCCTTCGGGTGGTGTTAGATCTATCTTGGAGGCCAACCATAGATTCTAGTTAGAATAGTCACATATAGCAGGTTTGTATCTGTAAACAAATTTGAATGTATTATTGGAATTGTAATTAAAATAATTATTGTGAACGAGCAAAATAGAGATATTTGTTGTATTTAAAATTTATATTGAGTCCAGACAGCGTACTACCACCGATGCTGCGGCGTAGGCTGGACTTGGCCACGTACTCGTATCCCAAAAAATGGGAACGGGTCGTGACAACATCCCCCAAGTCCTTCATACTGAACTTGGTTGAGAGGAACTTCTTTGTCTCCGTGATACAGCCTATATCCGTCCCTAGGATTAGCATATCGTCCACGTACAGACAAACGATGACTCCTCTTCCATCAGCGAACTTTGTGTAAACACATTTGTTCGTCTCGCTGACTCTGTAGCCGTTTGACCTAATAACTTTGTCTAACTTCTCATGTCATATCTTGGGAGCTTGCTTCAAACCATACAATGATTTCACCAACTTGCAGACTTTGTCTTCAAGACCTTTGATGATAAATCTATCTGGCTATTGCATGTAAATCTCTTCGGTCAGCTCCCCATTCAGGAATGTTGTCTTTACATCCATCTGATGTATCACCAAATTATGTATAGCTGCTAGAGCGATTAACATCCTGATGGTGGTCATCCGAGCTACTGGAGCGTACGTGTCAAAGTAGTCTATCCCCTGATTCTGAGAAAATTTCTTGGCTACCAGCCTGGCCTTGAACTTGTCAATAGTTCTGTAACACCCAGTTTTCCAAATGAGGGTAATTTTGAACTTTTGTAAAAGTTTATTATTTAATAATAGGATTTATGATTTATAGGAATTTTTAATTAATTTAATACTATTTAAAATTGGTGAATTATAATTTTGATGTATTAGCTAGTGAACTCTAGAACTATTGAGCCTAGAGACTGACCATGGAGACCTAACCATGTGATTAGAATGACTATTTACAACTTTTTAGGCTAAGGGTATTTTGGTTATTTTGTGACTTTTAAATTATTTAGGATTTTGATTAATTGGTGAATTTTATATTATTTTAATAATATTTAAATTGATGTATTATAATTTTGGTCATTTTTTATATTTTAATATTTTGGAAAAAATTTATATTTTTAATATTGTTTTTATTGGATTTGTTTAGTCGGGTTTGAGTTTCGTCTCGTTCCGACTTGTATTGTGACCCGGGTAGCTTAAACTTTAGATGGGACTCAATATTAAGTTAAGCATGGCTCACAAGACCCAACATTTAAGTTAGTTAATTAAACTAATTTTTATCATGTTAGAATGGTTAAGTTAGAGACTCAAAACTAGATCATTTTGACCCCAAACTTGAACCTAGTCTAGACTTAACCATATGAGACTAGAGAGGGACAATTAGGATATTTCTCATTAGCCCTAATGGACACTTTATGGCAGCCACCTTTAGGGGAGAATGATTCATTTCATTCATTACAATCTTGCCTCTTTTATTTTCCTTTTGTTCTTCCCTAATTTTAGAGAGCCTTCCCATTGATTTGATCTCCAAATCAAATTATTCTTTCACCAAACCTTCCCTCAATCATTCTCATTCTCCAAGGGAAGGGTGCTACCAAGGATTAGAAGAGGAGTGCAAGGAGGAGTGTCCACTTTGAGGGATCTTCGTATCGGAGCCGTGTCCTAAAGGATTTCATTGGGATTCCACTCCCAATAGGTAAAACTCATCCTCTAAATCGATTTCCTTTGCATATAAATTAGTTTTGAATCCGTAGGATCTATCCTCATGCATGTGTCCCATTTAGATTCAAATTTGAGGCCATTTGGAGCTCTCTTAAGGATTTTAGATATGTATCTTGTGTCCTACTTGATAGATCCCAAATTAGGATACCCCATGTGTATGTATGTATGATAATAGTTTAAATAGATATTTAAATTCAATTTTAGAATGGTTAGATAGTGGATTGATCTTAGTTAGGATGGTTAGAATGAGTTTCATTTGGATACCTATATTTGTATCCAAGTATCTTGGCCTATATGTGTTCTTTTGTCCAAAATAACTCAAATTCGTCATAATATTCATCCACGTTTTTATTAACCAAAGCAAATTAGAAATGTCATAACTTTTAGCTTAGAACTCTGATTTATCTCCCTTTTTTTAAAGAACCGTATCGAAGTTAGCTTTCCAAATATATATTTTAATAAGCCAAATTCGTTCTGAAACTTTCTGTAAAATTATTTGAGTGTCAGTTGTACGAAAGACGAACGTGTTTCGGTATTTTTGCGATTCCGGGAGCTTCCGGACACGAAAATACGATCTGTTTAAAGTTTCGGAAAGCTAACACGAAGGGCTACAACATACTTTAATCCTAGAATTTAGTGAAGGCCCAATTGGTATAGTATTAGTTTTAAGTAGAAGAGTTACTATACGATATATGCATTTTGTGTAACCTATGAGCCTAGCTAGTATGGATATTAAATGAATATAGAGTATGTAATGCATGATATGTTAGATGAATGAAATGATATATATATATATATATATATATATATATATATATATATATATATGATATATATCCTCTTTACATTAATTTATATTTATGGTTGAATGCAAGCATGTAGGAATGCAATTAATATAATGCATATAAGCAATGCATAAATGCATGAATGAAAGAATGATATACAATGTATGCATGAAAGTATATAATGAATGCTAGATATGAATGCAAGGTATATATGTTATGATAGATATGAATACATAATGTATAAATATTGTAATACAATATATAATGATAACATGTATGGTAATGTAGAGTATATGATACGAGCATGAATGAATGGAGGAAATACATGTATATAGGTAATATAGAATGTAATATATGAATGCAAGCATGCATGATAATGTATTGTATCCATATATGATTTATTCAACTTAAAGATAATGTAATATATGAAAGGAATGAATGATAACATATAACATGATATGTAAGGTAATGCAAGGTACGAAATATATGATATGTGCATGTTTGTATGCCTCTATGTTAATGTATGAAATGATATGAATATACAATGTATGTATAGGTATAAAACATGTAGGTAATGCATAGATGTATGAATGAAATGAATGTATGCAATATGTTAATATAAATGCAAGTATCTAATATGCATGAATGTAAGTATAATGTAATGCAAGTATACATGTATGTATCATGTAATGTAATATACATGATATGTATGTATGTATGCATGTATACAATGTAAGTATGTATGTATGCATTTCTATAAACTGAGTTAACCTATAACCTTTTACACACATGCATTCATACACCTTTTGACATCATGTATCCCATGTCACATATGTCACATCCCGCTCCCGCAGGAGCGATCGTCCTCGCTAAGGCGTGATGTCGCATGGGCCTAGGTGCGCCCGTGCAAGGCTATGTCCAGAAACGGCCGATTTTAGCTAGGCCACAGAGTCGCACAGAGTGTTCCCATTTGCAGCGGAAAGTAAACGAACACAAGTTGAAGCGAATTCGAACTCTTTATTGATTTTCAAGAAGTTTACAAGCGGCGCTAGGCCGATATTACAAATCGCTCAAGCTCTCTCTCTCTGAAACATAAAAAGGGCGTGCCAAGTGGCTTACAAGATGGAATGATTCATGACGATGTTCCGATACATTATGTCCTGTATAGAGTGCTTCAGCTTCTTACAACGTTCCAAGGCCCCAGAGTTAGCTCCGCGCCTTAACACGTTCGATGGAAGCTCCGCACCCGCCGACGTCTCCTGCATCCGGCAAGCAGACTGTGGGATTATCAGTACATTGTTATGCACTGGTTGGGAGGCTAGCTCGCCCACAATACTATCATTACCAAACACGTTCTATTTACTTTTGTGCACCGTCTATCATTCATTGTCTTTCTAATCTTGCCTTAGGATGATTTACATGGCATATTTCATAGCCTATCTCGTGTTGCCGAATACAAGTATCGCATGGAATTTCATGCACGACTTATCCATACTTACCGTCCGGCCTTCCCTGTCCAAAGTAAACCAAGTTAGTCAACAATTCATATGTAATAATTTATCGTGATTTACGTAAGCATTCAATATCAAGGGCGTGTCCCTACCTCAGGCCTAGCGCTCCGTAGGCGTGTTTTCTAACTCAATTTCACGAACTACTCTTTATCCTTTTGGTGTGTTATATTTCAAGCCTGTTCAGAAGGCACTTCATTTAGTTAACTTAGACCACTTTGTTCAATGTAAGGACTTGCACGTGGATCGCCACCAGCAAAGCCCACTTAACTCTATATGCACCGGTCGCTGGCATCACAAGCCATTTTGGACCCTTTTTCCCTTGGTATTTCGTAACTATTCAGAGCGTGCGGCTGGTACACGTTGATAGTATCTTGAAAATACCCTGCACTTACGTCTCCCGGGTAGCCAAGCCCCCCCCCAGGCAGCCCGTAAGCCCCTTTTGATTTCCGCCTAGGCCGGCCACGATCCTCCCTTTGATCATGCCGCAGAAATCCCTTATATCTCCCACCTTCCGTATACGAGGGGATTGTCCACGACCATTTCGGATTATTTGTCATTTTAACTTAACGGCTGTCTCCGAGCCGTAGGCTAACCCTTAGCCATAATGCGTTATCGACTAGGTTGGCGTCCGTGTAGCGCGGGTAGCGAGCTCCGTTGCACGTGCCCGTCATACCTGTCGCTAACCATTCCTTTCCTTCTTATTTTTTATTCATTCTTTCTTTCTTTCACTTGTTTGTTCGTTCATTGATTCATTCACGTATTCATTCTTTCATTCGTTGGCTCATTCATTCACTTATCCATTCATTCTTTTATTCACATATTATGCAACTCCCCGTGCGGGAGTCGCCTTGGCGATCCATCGGTCCCATAATCTTTCAATGTTGCTATACTCTACTTGGAACGACTATGTTGATAGTCTTCCCGTTTTATTGTTGTAATCCATTCATTGTTTCATTGTTGAACGCGTAAGGGACTTGAACGTAAGCTTATGCCGTAGCACGAGCATGGAGCACGGTGCTAGAGTTCTCATATTTTTCATGTTTCTTTCCATATTCTATACAAGCATGCAAGGTGGGATTAATCCCTTAGCTAGGTGCGTTGAGTCATTTATTAACATGCACGGTGTTATCGCCTAGCGATTCTCGTGATAGTGTCCGCATTGTAAAGTGTCTAGGCTAAGCAAAGACGGGTTCATCGGAGCCACCCACCTTAGCGATGTACGCATCAGCCGAGCGATACTCCGAGCGCGCCTTTGAAAGTCTAAGTCTGGATTCATCTTTGACGGGCCAATGTAAGCCTTGCATCGATTCTTCATCAGGTCGATGCCAACTCTTCGGGTCGACGGCTCGTTTGATTCGTTGCACTTGCCGTTTGAATCGACGTTCCGCTAGGGCAGAGCGGGTCATTACATAATACACCACTCAAAACAAGTCTCGTCCTCGAGACTTCCTGAGTGCAGGTTATCCTACCGTTCCCTAACTCATGTCGTGTGCGTATCATAGACAATTCCTATCGTCTGGCTTTAACGCTCGATGGCATCGAACTGTACTCGATACCTTTCCAAGTTCCGTGTCTGCATATGTTTGGTCGATTTTATTGAATAACTTTTTATTCAGTTTAGAGTTGATGGTACTTATTCAATTCAAGCGTTTCTTCGACTTGGTTGCTATTTCGACGTGTCATGGGACTGAAATGGTTGCACGAGGCACGTTGTAATTTATCAAACTTAAGAGTCGTAAGCGGAGGCAAACTCACTCATTCGTTCACGCACATCTCAACACCCACTTGCAGCTGCATTCGAGTTCATCATATCACTGAGTTTGGATCGTACATGCATTCAAGGCGTCCCCCGAATATGTACATTCGACCAAGCTTAGCGACTAGCAAAGTCGGACAAGCTACTCGTGATAGTTTCGATTTGCCGATCGTTTTGCTAACTTCGATTTAAAACCGAAATCATGTGTGCATCACATATCGTTTATCTCGGTCCTCGAGATGATTCGATTCGCTTCTCAAGCGCTCTTGTCAATGAAATCAATACGATTTCTTCTTAGCGGAGTCAACTAAGTTTAAGTAATTTCCGTCCGATTCGAGACCAAGTATTGCAACATCATCGAGTACGTCTTCCAATCAATGATTCAATTCGTTATCCCAACTTTACTTGTGCATCATCCATTCCTATCTTTTCTTCCGTTTGGGGCTAGTCTCGACGTCGTTCATGCACACTCCCAGTTCCCCGTCCTACTCTAAGTCTTGTTGCCCCAAGTCTATCGTCCGTCCAGACGATACTGTAAATGCCATCGCACAGGTTCAATCACTCGGCATAGGGTCGTCCGCCTATCCGCTAGGTCAGCTCATAAGGTCATAGTTACACGTCAAGTCCGTTACCCATCGTGCAAGGTCGTTGCACGAAGCTCGCCCCCAAATCCTATGGTCAAACCATTTGTTCTTTTGTACGGAAGTTTCTACCCAAGTTCGTTTTGCTCAAACTTCTAAACATCAAGCAGCGTTCACCCTATTCGTATCAACACATTCTCTGCTCCAAGTTCGAGCTCGTTAGGAAAGTCATCCTACGATAGGTTGTCCTCAACTAAATTCTCGACATGTTAATATCGTGTGTCCGTACTAGCAATTATCGTAATCTATCTCTTCAAGTATGTTTTGATACAGTTCCCCTATCCAATTCACGTAGTCGATCACAAGGTCGTCTAGCCTTGCAATATGTCGCGCCCCGATCTCACGCAAGTCTGATTATCCACGACGGACATGAATCACCATGTCGACATTCCCGCAGAATAATCGTCCTCATCGGGACGTAACTCTTGCATTACGTCTAGACTTGCTCATTTTCGATACGCGGATTGGGTCTACTCAATCCTCGACTTTACTTCGCCGTCTATTATACGTCCGATCAATCCTCAATCTGCCTTCGCTTCAAACCATAAGTCGTAGCAATCAAAATTGCCATGTCAAGGTATTTCGAGTTCGATCATTCCCGCTGGACATGAATCACCATGCCAACGCTCACGCGGAACGATCGTCCCAAATCTACGTGACGCATGTGCGAGGCTGGAGCTACGCTCGCGCAAGATAAGATCGTTATCGTTGTGGTTATCACCGAACAATCAAGTCACTTCCCTTCTTCATCCAAACGTTTATTCCTATCAAAATCTCCAACATAGCATTCTTCAAAACAATAACTGCTAACACTGTAGCGCCCCGCTTTCGATAGGCGATGGAACTTCATAATATGCTAGCGCCGAGTCAGATCGGCCGGGAACTTAGATGGCCATCTGACTCGATCGCTAAGCTTGGTAAACGTTAACGCCTTGCGGCATCGATTCAAATCGATTTGGACGGAAGTTACGAGAATCGATCCAACTAATGGAACGACTTCTGTTGGAATAAGTCCTAGATGCAGCGGGCTGTATCTCGATGAGTGAGCTCTCTATAAGAGTCCCTTCGACGGGACCGGACCGCTGTATGTTTTCTTAGAGCTTTACCGCTGGGCTTGATGAAGTACTTTCGCGTCGTTTTTATGGATGCAATTACAATTTTGATGCAAGGGAAAAAGAAGGAATTCTAACAAAGCGTCGGTGCCATTGCAGGAGCTCGCGTAACTAAGGATTGACGTTGCATAGCGCTTGGACGATCGGCACGAAGCAAAGTGATCGGTGGGTGATTCGGCCCCTTCTTTTCTACTCTGTCCCGCAAACTTATTCCTTGCTTCGAATTCATTCAAATCGAACGATGCCAAGTTAATTGCATGCCAATCCACTAAGTCCAAGAACTCGGGAAAACGTATCGATTTAGAGAAATTCACTCTGAAAATACAAGTCTATCACATAAACCAGAAAGTTTAAGGTTCTAGTAAAAAGATAGACTATTTTACGTGCTACGAAATATTATGAAACGTCGATCGTGGGTTATGATGCCTCGAACAATTTGGTGCCTACGGGACGCTAAATCGGAGTACAGCTTGGGAAAAATGAAACGTTGCATGAGTTGGGAGAAATGATAATGTCGTTCAATACTGTCCGTGCTATACAAAACTGGTTGCATATATAAACTGTTCACGCATTGGCATGGTCATGGACAGCTTGTGCACAAGTTGATATTTTCCTCGAATCGATATCCGGGGCATCGGAATCGACTCGACATAGGGGGAATGAATAATCGTGCTTCGGCACTGATGCATTGCGGGACCGTCAGTCAGGCTTGCAACCTAGACTGAGCGGGCCGAAATGCCGTTGAGATAGTCCCACGTGATGTGTAACATCAATGACCGCATATAAGATAGTAGCATGCTCACATATTGTCTTATGCAGGGGTGAATATTATCTCTGTTTTATGCAGGGACGAGCACGGCCGTGGTAAGAAATATGATAAACTGCTATGGTTCACTGTATGCTTTATTACGCAAAGATGGCTATCGAATATGAACTGAATTCATTTAGTTCTAAAAGAAAGACAACTCTAAAGCATGCCTACCCTAACAATCAGAGTCGGTTTAGACGAGTGGGTTCGTCTCGTCCACTTAGCAAGTGTGCTAATCCCATTCCCCCAATTTCCCCAGGTGCGACGGGCGCGCTCAACTAAACTGGAGCTGAAGTACGGAGAGGCGTTTTGAAGCTCTTCCTATGCTGAAGTATTTTGAAGCCAATTCAAGTCGACGGCTTTGTATAAAGGGGCGAATGTATGGGACGGCAAGCGTTAGTTCAGGCAACTTGTCGAATGTATTTCCTTATGTTTTCAATCAATGTAGCCGCAACGGCATCCAATATAAATTACGACTTGCACTTCGTTGCAAGCTATGAATGAAAAGCATTTCTATCTTCCTATACTGTGCCTTATATTCTGATGTGATTTGTGAAGTTTCGACTTGGTGTATTTATATCAAAATCAAAAGATAACCATTTGAGAACTTGTCATCTTGCCTTGCACGAGCACAACTCCAGGCTCGTGCGGCATCACGCCTTAGCGAGGACGATCGAATCTGCAAAGTAACACCGGAGACGAACGGTTTGTCGACTCGGGGCGTGACAAATTGATATCAGAGCACAGTTATGTTTTCTCAAATTTTCGAAAGATGTTTCATTATTGGAATGTCCGTTGCGATGGCTCGATTGAATGCTTGTCGACATGTTGCGTAAAATAAAAGTTCCATACAGGTAAGTCCGTAGATATTTTTGAAAAATACTAACGGGTTTACCCTGTTTTGTAGGAATGACTAAGAAAAGGAACAATCCCGCCCCAACCCAAACTGTAGATAGTACGTCGAGCACAAAAAGCACTGAGCCTAGCGAGACGACTATGCAGAAGATGCTACAGTTGATGAAACTGCAGCAACAGCAGCTTCAGACACAATTCAAAGCCCAATTCGAGGCGCAGCAAAAACAGATGAATGCCCTGACTCAGATAGTGAGCAGAATGGCGGGCAATACCAAGACGACGGACGAAGAGACCGAGGAAAAGCAAGACAACCAAGAAAAAAATGAGGAAGAAGAGACTCAACCGCAAATGATAGATTCTTCTTCCTTGTTCAAGGCAAAGGAGTTCCGCAAGATGAATCCACCAAAGTTCAACGACCGAGCGGAGCCCAATGTGATCGTGGGATGGCTCACGGAGATGGAGGACCTGTTTAATCTGCTTAGCATCGTTGGGTCCCAGCGGGTAACTTGTGCGGCGTTACAGCTGCAACTGAGGGCGTACGACTGGTGGGCCGCTAAAAAGCAGGAAATCTATGAAGCCGATACGGACGCCACGATTTCCTGGAAAATATTCAAGCAAGCCTTCCTCGAACAGTACGTTCCTCGCGCTGTCCGTCAACAAAAAGAAGACGAGTTTATGACGCTGCGACAGGGAAATATGTCTGTCGGCGATTATGATTCGACCTTCTCAAAACTGGCGAAGTTTGTCGGCGCCTTCCTGCCCAACAAGGAAGTCTGGTGTGAACGCTTCCAACAAGGCCTAAATGACGAACTGCGAAGGGACGTCATGAATCAAAGGTGCCGAACATACCGTGAATCCTATAATGTCGCTCTTGATAGTGAGCGCATCTTTGGCCGTATGTCGAGTAGAGGCATCCATAACCACTTCAACAAGCGTCCTAACGACGCCGGCGCCGGGGGATCGGGAATAACAAAGCGTCCAAATAGATTCGATGACCGAGGCCATGGCAGTCAATACTGCACCAGGTGCGGTAGGCGTGGGCACCGAACCGTCGACTGCGTCACGAGATCTTGCTACAAGTGTGGCGAGGTAGGCCATATAGTTACATATTGCCCGCACAAAGGTCCGAATCAACACAACCCACCGAGGAATGTCCCGAATCCGCATAAAGCGCCGATACTGCAAGGCGCGAATGCGGTGCCCGTCAACCATCAGAACCAACGCCACGGAGCTCAAGACCGAGTTTATGCCTTAACTCGGGACGAGACGCTTGCGTCCGATACGGTTGTAACAGGTATATTACTCTACAAAGATATACCTGCTCGAGTATTATTCGATTCGGGTGCGACGCATAGCTTTATATCTGCTGATTTTGCGAAAGAAAATAAAATAACCATGCAATCACTAGATATAAATATTAGCGTTAGCACTCCGTCGGGAGTCGATATGCCTGTGAACTTTATTTGTAGGGATGGCCACATTTACATCGGAGGAAGATATCTATCCTTGGATGCCGTCGTGCTAGACATAAAAGATTACGACATAATCCTGGGCATGGATTGGTTGGGCGCTTGTCGTGCAACGATCGAGTGCGCGGAGAAGAGAGTGGTGTTTCGCCTTCCTGGCGAGATAGAGTTCTCATATTCGTGCGGTACGGCCTCGAAGACGGCGATAATGGTATCGACAATCTCGGCAAGGCGCATGCTGCGTTCCGGCTGTGCGGGATACTTGGCATCAGTTCGAGACACGCGGACGGATAATACAAACACAATACAGACTGATGTTGTGGCAGATTTTCCTGACGAGATGCCCGGGATGCCGCCGGATCGAGAAATTGAATTCAGCATCGACACCTTTTCGGATACACGGCCGATATCAAAGGCGCCTTACCGAATGGCTCCAGCAGAACTGAAGGAGCTGAAGGTGCAATTACAAGAGTTGCTAGACCACAGATTTATTCGCCCTAGCGTCTCTCCGTGGGGAGCTCCCGTACTGTTCGTGAAGAAGAAGGATGGGTCGTTGCGGCTATGCATCGACTATCGGGAACTCAACAAGGCGACCGTGCGAAACAAGTATCCTTTGTCGCGAATCGACGACTTGTTTGACCAACTGCAAGGCGTGGCAATATTTTCAAAAATTGATCTTCGTTCAGGCTATCATCAATTGAAGATCAAGTCCGACGACATATCGAAGTCTGCCTTCCACACTCGATATGGTCATTACGAATTCCTCGTCATGCCGTTCGGTTTGACGAATGCCCCAGCCGTGTTCATGGATCTGATGAACCGAGTCTTCCGACCTCAAATAGATAAATTTGTAGTCGTATTCATCGACGATATCCTTGTCTACTCAAAGAATCGTGAAGAACATGCGGAACATTTGAAGACGGTACTGCAGATTCTGCGTGAAAACAAATTGTACGCCAAGCAGAGTAAGTGCGAGTTCTGGATGATTAGCGTGACATTCCTCGGGCACGTAATCTCTGCCGAAGGTGTCACGGTGGACCCAAAGAAGATTGATGCGGTGGTGGATTGGAAACGACCTGCCTCGGCTAGCGACATTCGGAGTTTCCTTGGCTTATCGGGCTACTACCGTCGATTCGTGCGAAGCTTTTCAAAACTAGCGTCGCCTTTGACTCGCCTCACCCAGAAGGGAGTAGTATTTGAATGGAGCGATGACTGTGAATCCAGCTTCCAAGAGTTGAAGCGACGGCTCGTCTCAGCTCCAATCCTTGCACTTTCAGACGGTCCAGAAGGCTTTCAGATATTCAGCGACGCGTCGAAAACTGGCCTCGGGTGCGTACTCATGCAGAGAGATAAAGTCATCTCCTACGCTTCACGGCAGTTGAAGCAGCACGAGAAAAACTACCCGACGCATGACCTAGAATTGGCGGCGATCGTCTTTGCATTGAAGTTATGGCGACACTACCTCTATGGCGTGGCATGCAGAATCTACACAGATCATAAAATCCTGAAGTACTTATTTACGCAACGGGAACTCAACCTACGACAGCGACGTTGGCTCGAACTCATAAAAGATTACGAGCTAACGATCGAGTATACACCGGGCAAGGAAAACGTAGTGGCGGACGAACTCAGCAGAATGTTTATGGGAACACTGGCCATAAACAAAGAGATAAAGCGAGAGCTTGAAGCGATGGGTATCGAACTCAGAATTGAGTATCGACACCTGCACCTAGCTCAACTGAAGTTAGGATCGAGCCTGCTTAGCAAGATAAAGACCGCACAGGGGGACGACTCATTCCTGAAGAAAATGTGCGAGCTCATTTCAATGGAAAGGGCGACTGACTTTGTGGAAGACGGAGACGGGACGATGCGACTAAAGGGAAGGCTCTGCATTCCTGAAACTGCCGAACTCAGAAAAGAAATTCTGACGGAGGCGCACTATGCGAAGTACTCGTTACATCCTGGAAGCACCAAGATGTACAAGGACTTGCGCACAAACTTTTGGTGGCACGGTATGAAGAAATACGTGGCTACGTTCGTATCGCAATGTATAGCGTGTCAACAGGTAAAGGCGGAACACCAACGGCCCGGCGGCGAGCTGCAGAACATCCCCATTCCTGAGTGGAAGTAGGACAATATCTCGATGGATTTCATTGTAGGATTTCCGAAGACGCCGCGGGGGAATGACGCGATTTGGGTCATTGTTGATAGATTGACCAAGTCGGCTCACTTCATCGCAATTAAAGTAGGATGGAGCGTCGATCGGTTAGCACAAATCTATGTCGATGAGATTGTTCGACTGCACGGGGTACCGGCCTCTATAATTTCGGACAGAGACGGGCGATTCCTATCGCGTTTCTGGACGAGCCTCCAAGCGGCGATGGGGACCAAACTAAACTTTAGTTCGGCGTACCATCCCCAAACAGACGGTCAGACGGAGAGGGTAAATTAGATCCTAGAAGACATGCTGCGTCTGTGTGCGATCAACCTAAAGACTAGTTGGGATACGCATTAGCCGCTTGCGGAGTTTGCGTATAACAACAGTTATCAGTCGAGCATTCAGATGGCTCCATACGAAGCGCTCTACGGGAGAAAGTGCCGTTCGCCGATATGCTGGGATGAAGTCGGAGAGCGACAAGTGCTTGGACCAGAACTGGTGGAGCAGGCCGTCGAAAAGGTCCGCTTGATTCGAGATAGACTCCGTATCGCGCAAAGTCGACAAAAGAGCTACGCAGATCTTCGTCGACGACCGCTAGAGTTCTTGGTCGGGGACCATGTGTTTCTGAAAGTAACGCCCATGCGCGGTGTGATGCGGTTCGGCGTTAAAGGCAAGTTGAGCCCGAGATTTGTAGGCCCCTTCGAGATTATTAAGCGAGTTACGACGGTTGCTTATCGGATCGCACTACCTCCTGCCTTAGCTGATGTGCACGATGTTTTCCATATTTCACAACTTTGAAAATACGTGCACGATCCAAGTCATGTGGTTAGCTTCGATCAGTTGGAGCTACGTACTGACTTATCTTACTCGGAGGAGCCTATTCAAATTTTGGACCGCAAGGAGAAGGTGCTGCAAAATCGGTCGATGTCCTTGGTCCGCGTGCTTTGGCGGAACCATTCAGTCGAGGAGTCGACGTGGGAGATGGAGGCAGAGATGAAAGAGAAGTACCCCGCGTTGTTTGTCTAAATAAAGGTCAGACCCTTGTTCTTAAGTTTCGGGACGAAATTTTTTCTTAGTGGTATATTATGTAGCGCCCCGCTTTCGATAGGCGATAGAACTTCATAATATGCTAGCGCCGAGTCAGATCGGCTGGGAACTTAGATGGCCATCTGACTCGATCGCTAAGCTTGGTAAACGTTAATGCCTTGCGGCATCGATTCAAATCGATTTGGACGAAAGTTACGAGAATCGATCCAACTAATGAAACGACTTTTGTTGGAATAAGTCCTAGATGCAGCGGACTGCGTCTCGGCGAGTGAGCTCTCTATAAGAGTCCCTTCGACGAGACCGGACCGCTGTATGTTTTCTTGGAACTTTGCCGCTGGGCTTGATGAAGTGCTTTCGCGTCGTTTTCATGGATGCAATTATAATTTCGATACAAGAGAAAAAGAAAGAATTCTAACAAAGCGTTGGTGCCATTGCAGGAGCTCGTGTAACTAAGGATTGACGTTGCGTAGCGCTTGGACGATCGGCACGAAGCAAAGTGATCGGTGGGTGATTCGGCCCCTTCTTTTCTACTCTGTCCCGCAAACTTATTCCTTGCTTCGAATTCATTCAAATCGAACGATGCCAAGTTAATTGCATGCCAATCCACTAAGTCCAAGAACTCGGGAAAACGTATCGATTTAGAGAAATTCACTCTGAAAATACAAGTCTATCACATAAACCAGAAAGTTTAAGGTTCTAGTAAAAAGATAGACTATTTTACGTACTACGAAATATTATGAAACATCGATCGTGGGTTATGATGCCTCGAACAATTTGGTGCCTACGGGACGCTAAATCAGGGTACGGCTTGGGGAAAATGAAACGTTGCATGAGTTGGAGGAAATGATAATGTCGTTCAATACTGTCCGCACTATACAAAACTGGTTGCATATATAAACTGTTCACGCATTAGCATGGTCATGGACAGCTTGTGCACAAGTTGATATTTTCCTCGAATCGATATCCGGGGCATCGGAATTGACTCGACCTAGGGAGAATGAATAATCGTGCTTCGGTACTGATGTATTGCGGGACCGTCAGTCAGGCTTGCAACCTAGACTGAGCGGGCCGAAATGCCGTTGAGATAGTCCCACGTGATGTGTAACATCAATGACCGCATATAAGATAGTAGCATGCTCACCTATTGTCTTATGCAGGTGTGAATATTATCTCTGTTTTATGCAGGGACGAGCACGGCCGTGGTAAGAAATATGATAAACTGCTATGGTTCACTGTATGCTTTATTACGCAAAGATGGCTATCGAATATGAACTGAATTTATTTAGTTCTAATAGAAAGACAACTCTAAAGCATGCCTACCCTAACAATCAGAGTCGGTTTAGACGAGTGGGTTCGTCTCGTCCACTTAGCAAGTGTGCTAATCCCATTCCCCCAATTTCCCCAGGTGCGACGGGCGCGCTCAACTAAACTGGAGCTGAAGTACGGAGAGGCGTTTTGAAGCTCTTCCTATGTTGACGTATTTTGAAGCCAATTCAAGTCGACGGCTTTGTATAAAGGGGCGAATGTATGGGACGGCAAGCATTAGTTCAGGCAACTTGTCGAATATATTTCCTTATGTTTTCAATCAATGTAGCCGCAATGGTATCCAATGTAAATTACGACTTGCACTTTGTTGCAAGCTATGAATGAAAAGCATTTTTATCTTCCTATACTGCGCCTTATATTCTGATGTGATTTGTGAAGTTTTGACTTGGCGTATTTATATCAAAATCAAAAGATAACTATTTGAGAACTTGTCATCTTGCCTTGCACGAGCGCAACTCCTTGCTCGTACGGCATCACGCCTTAGCGAGGACGATCGAGTCGGCAAAGTAACACCGGAGACGAACGGTTTGTCGACTCGGGGCGTGACAAACACGATCGTCATTCATCGAATTAGAATACCCCCGAGTTATTGTACATCTATCTTTGATACACCTCAATACCATCGATGATGTACATAACCTGACGATCTTCCTTTTGCAACGAATTCCAAGTCGTGCAACTTAATTTCCTCGATTCACATTGTCGCGTGCTAACTCTTCATCGAGCAACATCAATTTCAATTCCTTAGTCATTCTCGTATCCTCAAATCATCGTTTCCTATGCACGCTATCTTCCGACCGTGCTATTCCCGATCTCGTCTATGAGTAATTCACCTTAACTCAAGTTTCAATCCATTCAACTAAATTCAAAATCGTATGCACGATCTTCTATGTTTCCTCGACCAAGACCTCCATTCGTTTCATGATTCGCACTACGCATTCTTAATTCGTCCAAACGATATCCCGTTTGAGACTCTCAAAGTCAAAACCAACTAAGCATTACTCGTTCTATCCGTATATCCTTTAGTCTCGCTCGAACAATTTCTATGTCGTCCATACACCACTCAGGGTTCGAGCCACTCGACTAGTCGTTGACACTCATTCTTATTCTTCCTCAAAGCTATCACATACACCACTCAGGGTCAAGTCATTCTACAAATCCTCGAAAGGTTATTCGACTCCCGATCGATATGTTCAGTCGCGCGTTCGCCCATTCCTCAAAGTCTAAGAACCACTTCTCGTATTCATTTTAGCATTGGTCAAATAGCGTCACTATCAACATACGTTCTAAGTCTCACTTATTCTCGTCCAAGCGATAGTCGGTCTCGCTCGCAAACTCATTTGCACCAAAAGGTCTAGGTGCGCGATACTTGGCACAACTTAGCCGAAAGGCTGCGTGCATAACCATCCCATTCTAACTATACTTCGGTCTCGCGTACTCGTTCGCTATTGTCAGCGTAAGGTTATTCAAGTACATCTTGCATTTTCTAGCTCTTAGCATCGCTTCCTTCCAACTCAAGTGCGTCGTGGTTCGGCATAAAGGCCTTCGCCTATTGATCCCGTTCAACCGAGTACTTGTACGAGTTTTTGAAAATATTAGACTTATTGTATGGAACATCCCAAGGCACAACGAGAGAGAGCGTACACTTCTTTTGTTTTAAAACCGAGCTTTCAAAACTGAGAAAATTGAAATGAAGTCCAAGGACGTAAAGCCGTGCTCTGATACCAATCTGTCACGCCCCGCTCCCGCAGGAGCGATCATCCTCGCTAAGGCGTGATGCCGCATGGGCCTAGGTGCGCCCGTGCAAGGCTATGTCCAGAAACGGCCGATTTTAGCTAGGCCATAGAGTCGCACAGAGTGTTCCCATTTGCAGCGGAAAGTAAATGAACACAAGTTGAAGCGAATTCGAACTCTTTATTTATTTTCAAGAAGTTTACAAGCGGTGCTAGGCCGATATTACAAATCGCTCAAGCTCTCTCTCTCTGAAACATAAAAAGAGCGTGCCAGGTGGCTTACAAGATGGAATGATTCATGGCGATATTTCGATACATTATGTCCTGTATAGGGTGCTTCAGCTTCTTGCAACGTTCCAAGGCCCTAGAGTTGGCTCCGCGCCTTAACACGTTCGATGGAAGCTCCGCACCCGCCGACATCTCCTGCATCCTGCAAGCAGAGTATAGGATTATCAGTACATTGTTATGCACTGGTAGGGAGGCTAGCTCGCCCAGAATGCTATCATTACCAAACACGTTCTATTTACTTTTGTGCACCGTTTATCATTCATTGTCTTTCTAATCTTGCCTTAGGATGATTTACATGGCATATTTCATAGCTTATCTCGTGTTGCCGAATACAAGTGTTGTATGAAATTTCATGCACGACTTACCCATACATACCGTCCGGCCTTTCATGTCCAAAGTAAACCAAGTTAGTCAACAATTCATATGTAATAACTTATCGTGATTTACGTAAGCATTAAATGTCAAGGGCGTGTCCCTGCCCCAGGCCTAGCGCTCCGTAGGCGTGTTTTCTAACTCAATTTCACGAAGTACTCTTTATCCTTTTGGTGTGTTATATTTCAAGCCTGTTCAGAAGGCACTTTATTTAGTTAACTTAGACCACTTTGTTCAATGCAAGGCCTTGCACGTGGATCGCCACCAGCAAAGCCCACTTAACTCTATATGTACCGGTCGCTGGCATCACAAGCCATTTTGGATCCTTTTTCCCTTGGTATTTCGCAACTATTCAGAGCGTGCGGTTGGTACACGTTGATAGTGTCTTGAAAATACCCTGCACTTACGTCTCCCGGGTAGCCGAGCCCCCCCAGGCAGCCCGTAAGCCCCCTTTAATTTTCGCCTAGGCCGGCCACGATCCTCCTTTTGATCATGCCGCAGAAATCCTTTATATCTCCCACCTCCTGTATACAAGGGGATTGTCCACGACCATTTCGTTTTATTTGTCATTTTAACTTAACGGCTCTCTCCGAGCCTTAGGCTAACCCTTAGCCATAATGCGTTATCGACTAGGTTGGCGTTCGTGTAGCACGGGTAGCGAGCCCCGTTGTACGTGCCCTTCATACCTTCGCTAACCATTCCTTTCCTTCTTATCTTTTATTCATTCTTTCTTTCTTTCACTTGTTTGTTCGTTCATTGATTCATTCACGTATTCATTCTTTCATTCGTTGGCTCATTCATTCACTTATCCATTCATTATTTCATTCACATATTATGCAACTTCCCGTGTGGGAGTCGCCTTGGCGACCCATCGGTGCCATAATCTTTTAATGTTGCTATACTCTACTTGGAACGACTATGTTGATAGTCTTCCCGTTTCATTATTGTAATCTATTCATCGTTTCATTGTTGAACGCGTAAGAGACTTGAACGTAAGATTGTGCCATAGCACGAGCATGGAGCGCGGTGCTAGAGTTCTCATATTTTCCATATTCATTTCTATATTCTATATATGCATGCAAGGTGGGATTAATCCCGTAGCTAGGTGCGTTGAGTCATTCATTAACATGCACGGTGTTATCGCCTAACGATTCTCGTGATAGTGTCCGCATTATTAAGTGTCTAGGCTAAGCAAAGACGGGTTCATCGGAGTCACCCACCTTAGCGATGTACGCATCGGCCGAGCGATACTCCGAGCGCGCCTTTGAAAGTCTAAGTCTGGATTCATCTTTGACGGGCCAATGTAAGCCTTGTATCGATTCTTCATCATGTCGATGCCACCTCTTCGGGTCGACGGCTCGTTTGAGTCGTTGCATTTGCCGTTTGAATCGGCGTTCCACTAGGGCAGAGCGGGTCATTACAACATACACCTACCTATCACTAAATTTTAGAATATTAACACATATCCTTTCACACACATGCCAAACACACACATACTCACTTACTCTTTTACCTCTCTTTATATATATATATATATATATATATATATATATATATATATATATATATATATATATATATATATATTTATATATATGTATGTGCCTATATATATAGCTTTCCTATATATATCTATGTATATGAATATGTGAATAATATATATACATTATATGACTAAGTTTGTGTGCCTTTTAGCTTATGGTTTAGTTTTGTGCTTGGTTTAGCAAGTGACTTAGGCTATGAGTTAGTAGCTATCTTGGATACTTGATTTGCATATACTTAGTTTGTTTAGACCTAGAATTGACTAACCTAGACTAGTTGACCATTGTTGACCCAACCTAGCTAGTTTGACCACAGTTAACTAGAGTTGACCTAGTTTGACTTCTAGGGTTGACCAGAGTTGACCAAGAGTTGACTTTGGTCTAGATTGACCTAGATTCATATAGAATGCATTGAATTGTATCTTATTATCATTTTAAACTTATAGTGACTTGTACTGTTCTATAGGAGACAGACACCACTCCTCGGATAGTAGATATTCTTCAGATACTCAGGATACAGGCGAGTACATTCTCTGATCATTTTATATCCTACTTAGAATTATTTTTCTGCTTTAAATTACTTTACTTGATACTGTCACGTTGGTCACACGGATTGGTACTATATGGATTCCTTCTTGAGATGTTATCCTCAGAGAGCATCGGATACTTCATGTTCTGTGCGTTTCACTTATATGGCATATCACTATGCTTTATTGGTTCATTAAATCACTTGTGACATGTACTCTCATGATCACAGAGTCTTCCTTAAATCTTCCCATTTATTGTGCTTCCTAGAATCCCTATTTATGGGACTATTATGTACCACCCTTCGGAGGCCATTGCATGGAATCATAACATAACCTGGCTGGATCCTTGTATATTGATTGGGGGTACAGGAGAGTAGAAGTGGACATGTGAATAATACCCAAGTAGTATCTCATCAGAATCATTCCATAGTGTCTCATCAGAATCATCCTATGCCATTTACATGTCTATATTGTACTCTGACTCACTAGCCACTGTTAGTTCTCTATTTATAGTAGATATTTCTATTACAGTTCTCTCTCTGTTTACATACTGTATTTCTTCAGATCATGTATCATACTTTACTGCATGATTATATTTTCTAACCTGCTATGATCTGTTGAGATGTATTGTGCTCGCTCCTGTCCTGACTGGACCTGTTGATAAATTTTACAGATAGCCTGGAGGTTGCCTGCTAGCCTAGAGGAGACACAGTAGAGGTTGTATATATAGCTAGGGTTTTGCTCATAGTTTATTTTTAGTTATCTTGAGTTGTATTTATGGATTACTGTATTTGAGCTTTGAGATGTATTTCTGGGTTTGTGTATCTTAGACACTTAGACTTCTATCTGCTGTATCTCTTTCGGATTTCATATTTTATCTATCTTTATCATGATCTACCTTAGATGTGATTGAGACTGTATCTGCTATGTCACCTCCATTCGGAGAGTATATACTATACAGGTACCTTTATATTGTTAGATGTTTAACCTAGGACAGCGTTCTACCGCCGACACTGCGGCGTAGGCTGGACGTACCCACGTCTCGTGCCCTAACTCTAGGGTACGGGTCGTGACACATTTTTTTAGTGGTGGCCCATGCAGATCGAGTTTATGTAGTGGTATTCGAACTAGAGTATCTCTACAGCCTGCAGTAGGATTAGGCTATATTTTGAAGGTACTCAATCACAGTTAGGATCCCTTGAGAAATTCCTGGAACGACCCTTGGGAATCTTATTTTAACTTCGATTAGAAAACTCTTCTTCCCTTCATTTGATTTATCTTTACTTTCTGTTGTTGAATTTGATTTTGATGGATTATTGTTGAATTTGAGTTTGTATTTATATGATTGATGGATTTTTGTTCATTTTTGAATCTTGATGATTCGTTAATAAATTTGATTTTTGGGTATCCATTGTTGATTTAATTTAATTTTTGTCAAGATGAAATTATATGGGCTAGGTCATCTAAGTTATGGAATCTAGTCTTCTATAGTCACATTAGCCTGCATGGTGAGGACATATAGTCTGATTTTGGATATATTTCTCGGGTGTGGAAATTTAAGGTTTTTGCAGCCAAGCTAGCGGTATCGTAAAAATGTTAAATACCATGATTCTAGAGGTATGTGCCTAAGTCGAGGACTCTGTGATTATCGTAGCCTTGCTTACTAGTATGACGAGGATTTAGAGTATCATGATTTTGGATAGACGCATATGATTATCAGATTGTACCTTAAATATTCTTGAACATGTTTTCTATACTTTTGTTTCAGTCCTTCTCAAAAAAAAAGAGGGAAATTATTATTTGTTTTGTTTTGTTTTGTTTTGCTTCTTATTACTTAACTTAGGAGTAGCTTTAGCTGTTTTATAAACCTTGTGTAACTTCTTGCTATAGTTCTTCATAATACAATGAATCGATGATTTTGCTAGACCTTATCTTGGATTTGATAGTTTAGCTCTGGGTTTCAAAAATGGTCCCTTCTTTAAAACAGATAAACAGAACAGATTTTATCGTTATTTCCTTCTTGCTATTATTCTTGTATTAAATAATAATAATAATAATAATGATAATAAAACTGTCTTGATTACACCAATCACCTACTTTGCAATCTTGGTAGGAATCTAAATGTTGGTCTTAACGTAGAATTAAATTTTTACATTGGGACATGAGAATATACATGAAATATATATAGTGGACACTTGCCTGACACGTATACATGCTATACTTTGATTCCCACCTATCTAAATACATATTAATATGTTGTTGATGTTTAAATTCTCAAAACCCCAATATTTCTGATACAGTACAGTATCAGAGACTGGTTCTCTACTTTTTACAGTTAAAATTTGTAATTCAAATAAAAATTTCATGTTGTTAGTTATGCTTACATCACTGCGCATGTATGTTATACAAAGGGTTTCAAAAAATGGTTGAGTTTTGTGTTTGAACTTGTCAAATCTGAGATCGTGTGCATATTAAGCCTTAATACTGGATTCCAAATGTTTAGTTCAATTTGCTGTTTTATTTTTTTTAAAAGTAATATTTTGAACTATATACATTGTGCTATGTAGGGATATAAATTTAGTTTAATATTCTTACATGTTAGGTTGTGATAAACATTGGGTTGATTGATGTTCAAATTTCTCCAAATCCTAAAACTGAGTACATGTTAACATTTTCACATTGATTTCCAATGTTTAGTTCAGTTTCAGATTTAATATGTAATATTGAACTGTATGCATAGCTAAATGTATGGATAGTATGTTAGGGTTTCTTCTCTGTCATGTTAGGATGTATTGGAAGCATTGAGTTAGTTGTGATGTTTCAAATCCCTAAAAATCTGAAACTGCATTATGTTAATATTGCACTGGTTTAAATGTTAGCTTATTTTCAGATTTCGTATGTAAATGCTAAACTAAAACTGGATTTAACCTTTCAATACTAAGCTATACCCTGTACAAGGACACACACACTCTAACATAGTATACGCTGCCATGTAAACCTAACATTTCCTCTTTATGTTATGTTCATATATCTATATAGATATAACAGAGTTTATGCATACATGTTATAATGTATATAGATACATAACTAAATCTCTACCTCTTTATATATACATACAGATATATAGGTTGTATATTGTAGATTGTTAACCAATATGCCATGAGCAGTGTAACTGGATAGCTATTGTTTTGAAACCCAAATTCTCATACACACTTTCATGTATATTCACATACACACACACCTACTATCTAACCATATGAACATGTCCCCATACACCCATACACATACGAACCACATAACCTTTGCATAATGCTAGCTTTTCCCTCCCTAACACTCTCTCTCTATATATAATGTGATTGGATTTCAATGCTCGACATTTGTGCTTTTAAAATTTTGATTTTGATTTTTCTTTGAATAGTACCCCTTTATAGATAATTGGTAGTTATCTTTATTTTATTTTTGATGAGTACCAGTTTTCATATAGGGTGGTAGACTGCCTTACAGTTTTGATGATTTGTTATTTCTGTAACTTTTCTAGTTTAGCACCCTAGATTGCTTGTGTGTTTTGATACCCTATGACCGTTTCGATTAGCATGACTAGTATACCTAGATGAGACTTTCACTGCCACCATATGCCATGATCCTGTATGTCGTCCTTTTAAATCGTATTATTTGTTTAAGTTCTGAGACTTTGATTGTATGGGTTCGACCTAGAAGGAGTATGAACATTTCAATTTCGAGGACAAAATTTTTCTAAGGGGGGTAGGATTGTAACACCCAGTTTTCCAAATGAGGGTAATTTTGAACTTTGTAAAAGTTTATTATTTAATAATAGGATTTATGATTTATGGGAATTTTTAATTAATTTAATACTATTTAAAATTGGTGAATTATAATTTTGATGTGTTAGCTAGTGAACTCTAGAACTGTTGAGCCTAGAGACTAATCATGACCAAGGGGACCTAACCATGTGATTAGAATGACTATTTACAACTTTTTAGGCTAAGGTATTTTGGTCATTTTGTGACTTCTAAATTATTTAGGATTTTGATTAATTGGTGAATTTTATATTATTTTAATAATATTTAAATTGATATATTATGATTTTGGTCATTTTTTATATTTTAATATTTTGGGAAAATTTTATATTTTTAATATTGTTTTTATTGGATTTGTTTAGTCGGGCTTGAGTTTCGTCTCGTTACGACTTGTATTGTGACCCGGGTAGCTTAAACTTTAAATGGGACCCAATATTAAGTTAAGCATGGCTCACAAGACCCAACATTTAAGTTAGTTAATTAAACTAATTTTTATCATGTTAGAATGGTTAAGTTAGAGACTCAAAACTAGATTATTTTGACCCCAAACTTGAACCTAGTCTAGACTTAACCATATGAGACTAGAGAGGGGCAATTAGGACATTTCCCATTAGCCCTAATGGAAACTTTATGGCAGACACCTTTAGGGAAGAATGATTCATTTCATTTATACAATCTTGCCTCTTTTATTTTCCTTTTGTTCTTCCCTAATTTTAGATAGCCTTCCCATTGATTTGATCTCCAAATCAAATCATTCCTTCACCAAACCTTCCCTCAATCATTTCCATTCTCCAAGGGAAGGGTGCTACCAAGGATTAGAAGAGGAGTGCAAGAAGGAGTGTCCACTTTGAGGAATCTTCGTATCGGAGCCGTGTCCTAAAGGATTTTATTGGGATTCCACTCCCAATAGGTAAAACCCATCCTCTAAATCGATTTTCTTTGCATATAAATTAGTTTTGAATCTGTAGGATCCATCCTCATGCATGTGTCCCATTTAGATTCAAATTTGAGGCCATTTGGAGCTCTCTTGAGGATTTTAGATATGTGTCTTGTGTCCTACTTGATAGATCCCAAATTAGGACACCTTATGTGTATATATGTATGATAATAGTTTAAATAGATATTTAAATTCAGTTTTAGAATGGTTAGAGAGTGGATTGATCTTAGTTAGGATGGTTAGAATGAGTTTCATTTGGATACCTATGTTTGTATCCAAGTATCTTGGCCTATATGTGTTCTTTTGTCCAAAACAACTCAAATTCGTCATAATATTCATCCACGTTTTTATTAACCAAAGCAACTTAGAAATGTCATAACTTTTAGCTTAGAATTCTGATTTATCTTCCGTTTTTTTAAAAGAACCTTATCGAAGTTAGCTTTCCAAATATATATTTTAATAAGCCAAATTCATTCTGAAACTTTCTGTAAAATTATTTGAGTGTCAGCTGTACGAAAGACGAACGTGTTTCGGTGTTTTTGCGATTTCGGGAGCTTCCGGACACGAAAATACAATCCGTTTGAAGTTTCGGAAAGCTAACACAAAGGGCTACAACATACTTTAATCCTAAAATTTAGTGAAGGCCCAATTGGTACAGTATTAGTTTTAAGTAGAAGAGTGACTATACGATATATATGTATTTTGTGTAACCTATGAGCCTAGCTAGTATGAATATTAAATTAATATAGAGTATGTAATGCATGATATGTTAGATGAATGAAATGATATATATATATATATATATATATATATATATGATATATATCCTCTTTAAATTAATGTATATTTATGGTTGAATGCAAGCATGTAGGAATGCAATTAATATAATGCATATAAGCAATGCATAAATGCATGAATGAAAGAATGATATACAATGTATGCATGAAAGTATATAATGAATGCTAGATATGAATGCAAGGTATATATGTAATGATAGATATGAATGAATAATGTATAAATATTGTAATACAATATATAATGATAACATGTATGGTAATGTAGAGTATATGATGTGAGCATGAATGAATGGAGGAAATACATGTATATAGGTAATATAGAATGTAATATATGAATGCAAGCATGCAAGATAATGTATTGTATCCATATATGATTTATTCAACTTAAAGATAATGTAATATATGAAAGGAATGAATGATAATATATAACATGATATGTAAGGTAATGCAAGTTATGAAATATATGATGTGTGCATGTTTGTATGCCTCTATGTTAATGTATGAAATGATATGAATATACAATGTATGCATAGGTATAAAACATGTAGGTAATGCATAGATGCATGAATGAAATGAATGTATGCAATATGTTAATATAAATGCAAGTATCTAATATGCATGAATGTAAGTATAATGTAATGCAAGTATACATGAATGTATCATGTAATGTAATATACATGATATGTATATATGCATGTATACAATGTAAGTATGTATGTATGTATGTATACATTTCTATAAACTGAGTTAACCTATAACCTTTTACACACATGCATTCATACAGCCTTTGACATCATGTATCCCATGTCACATACACCTACCTATCACTAAATTTTAGAACATTAACACATATTCTTTCACACACATGCCAAACACACACATACTCACTTACTCTTTTACCTCTCTTTTTATATATATATATATATATATATATATATATATATATATATATATATATATATATATATATATATATATATATGTATGTGCCTATATATATAGCTTTCCTATATATATCTATGTATATGAATATGTGAATAATATATATACATTATATGACTAAGTTTGTGTGCCTTGTTAGCTTATGGTTTAGTTTTGTGCTTGGTTTAGCAAGTGACTTAGGCTATGAGTTAGTAGCTATCTTGGATACTTGATTTGCATATACTTAGTTTTTTTAGACCTAGAATTGATTAACCTAGACTAGTTGACCATTGTTGACCCAACCTAGCTAGTTTAACGACAGTTGACTAGAGTTGACCTAGTTTGACTTCTAGGGTTGACCAAGAGTTGACTTTGATCTAGATCGACCTAGATTCATATAGAATGCATTGAATTGCATGTTATTATCATTTTAGACTTATAGTGACTTGTACTGTTCTATAGGAGACAGACACCACTCCTCGGACAGTAGATATTCTTCAAATACTCAGGATACAGGCGAGTACATTCTCTGATCATTTCATATCCTGCTTAGAATTATTTTTCTGCTTTAAATTACTTTACTTGATACTGTCACGTTGGTCACACGGATTGGTACTATATGGATCCCTTCTTGAGATGTTATCCTCAGGGAGCATCGGATACTTCATGTTCTGTGCGTTTCACTTACATGGCGTATCACTATGCTTCATTGGTTCATTAAATCACTTGTGACATGTACTCTCATGATCACAGAGTCTTCCTTGAATCTTCCTATTTATTGGGCTTCCTAGAATCCCTATTTATAGGACTACCATGTACCACCCTTCGGGGGCCATTGCATGGAATCATAACATAAGCTGGCTGGATCCTTGTGTATTGATTGGGGGTACGGGGGAGTAGAAGTGGACATGTGAATAATACCCAAGTAGTATCTCATCAGAATCATTCTGTAGTGTCTCATCAGAATCATCCTATGCCATTTACATGTCTATATTGTACTCTGACTCCTAGCCACTGTTAGTTCTCTATTTATAGTAGATATTTCTATTACAGTTCTCTCTCTGTTTACATACTGTATTTCTTCAGATTATGTATCTTACTTTACTGTATGATTATATTTTCTAACCTGCTATGATCTGTTGAGATGTATTGTTCTCGCTCATGTCCTGACTGGACCTGTTGATAAATTTTACAGATAGCCTGGAGGTTGCCTGCTAGCCTAGAGGAGACACAGTAAAGGTTGTATAGATAGCTAGAGTTTTGCTCATAGTTTATTTTCAGTTGTCTTGGGTTGTATTTATGGATTACTGTATTTGAGCTTTGAGATGTATTTCTGGATTTGTGTATCTTAGACATTTAGACTTCTATCTGCTGTATCTCTTTTGGATTTCATGTTTTATCTATCTTTATCATGCTCTACCTTAGATGTGATTGAGACTGTATCTACTATATCACCTCCATTCGGAGAGTATATACTGTACAGGTACCTTTATATTGTTAGATGTTTGACCTAGGACAGCGTTCTACCGTTGATACTGCGGCGTAGGCTGGACGTACCCACGTCTCGTACCCTAACTCTAGGGTGCGGGTCGTGACACATTTTTTTAGTGGTGGCCCATGCAGGTCAAGTTTATGTAGTGGTATTCGAACTAGAGTATCACTACAGCCTGCAGTAGGATTAGGCTATATTTTGAAGGTACTCAATCACAGTTATGATTCCTTGAGAGATTTCTGGGACGACCCTTGAGAATCTTATTTTAACTTCGATTAGAAAACTCTTCTTCCCTTGATTTGATTTATCTTTACTTTCTGTTGTTGAATTTGACTTTGATGGATTATTGTTGAATTTGAGTTTCTATTTATATGATTGATGGATTTTTGTTCATTTTTGAATCTTGATGATTCGTTAATAAATTTGATTTTTGGGTATCCATTGTTGATTTAATTTAATTTTTGTCAAGATGAAATTATATGGGCTAGGTCATCTAAGTTATGGAATCTAGTCTTCTATAGTCACATTAGCCAGCATGGTGAGGACATATAGTCTGATTTTGGATATAGTTCTCGGGTGTGGGAATTTAAAGTTTTCGTAGCCAAGCTAGCGGCATCGCAAAAATGTTAAATAACATGATTCTAGAGGTATGTGCCTAAGTCGAGGACTCTGTGATTATCGTAGCCTTGCTTACTAGTATGACGAGAATTTAGAGTATCATGATTTTGGATAGACGCATATGATTATCAGATTGTACCTTAAATGTTCTTGAACATATTTTCTCTACTTTTGTTTCAGTCCTTCTCAAAAAAAAAAGGGGAATTATTATTTGTTTTGTTCTGTTTTGCTTCTTATTACTTAACTTAGGAGTAGCTTTAGCTGTTTTATAAACCTTGTGTAACTTCTTGCTATAGTTCTTCATAGTACAATGAATCGATGATTTTCCTAGACCTTATCTTGGACTTGATAGTTTAGCTCTGGGTTTCAAAAATGGTCACTTCTTTAAAACAGATAAGCAGAACAGATTTTATCGTTATTTCCTTCTTGCTATTATTCTTGTATTAAATAATAATAATAATAATAATGATAATAAAACTGTCTTGATTACACCAATCACCTATTTTGTAATCTTGGTAGGAATCTAAATGTTGGTCTTACCGTAGAATTAAATTTTTACATTGGGACATGAGAATATACATGAAATATATATAGTGGACACTTGCCTGACATGTATGCATGCTACACTTTGATTCCCACCTATCTAAATACATATTAATATGTTGTTGATGTTTAAATTCTCAAAACCCCAATATTTCTGATACAGTACAGTATCAGAGACTAGTTCTCTGCTTTTTCCAGTTAAAATTTGTAATTCAAATAAAAAATTTTGATACAGTACAGTACAGTACCCCAATATTGCAAACTTGTCTTCAAAGTATTCAGTATCGCGAGATTCGATGATATGATTTGACTCAATATCAAAAAATCTTCGAGCATCACTCTTCTCGGCATACCCCAAGAAGATCGCCTTCGTAGTCCTTGTCCCCAGCTTCTGAATCTTCAGATCTGGGAGCTTCACATACGCCAGACACCCCCACACTCGAATGACATTCAAGTTTGGTCTGACTTTGAACCAGAGTTCATGAGGAGTTACGTCCGAAGTTGCATATGGCACTCTATTCAGAATGAAAGTGGCCGTTAATGCAGATTCTTCCCAGTAGCATTTTGGAAGACCTGCAGTAAGCAGCATTGAATTCATCATTTCTGTTAATGTTCGGTTCTTCCTTTCTGCTACTCCGTTGGATTGAGGAGAATATGGAGCAGTAGTCTCGCATATGATTCCATGTTCTTTGCAGAACGATACGAAATCATGAGATCTGTACTCGCCACCTCGATCACTTCTCAATCCCTTGAGTTGTTGTCCAGTCTGACGTTCAGCTTCGGCCCTGAACTCTCTGAACTTCCCGAAAGCTTCGTCTTTAGTCTTGAACAAGTAGACGAACGCGTATTTTGAGAAGTCGTCGATGAAGGTTATGAAATACTTCATCCCGACCTTTGTGGAGAAATGTTTGAAGTCACAGATATCGGAGTGTACTAACTCCAGAAGATCTGTACTTCGATTGACCCGATGAAAGGATTTCTTTGTGATCTTCGTCTGAGCACACACTTCACACTTCTCCACCTTACCCCCATATTTGGAGATAAGTCCTAGACTGGACATTTTGTTAATTCTTTTACAGTGAACATGTCCTAGCCTATTATGCCACAACTCAAAAGAATAATCAGAAAATGCAACTGCATTAATGTCATTAAACTGGTTGACAAGCTGAATTTTAAATATTCCTTCGGTTTGATAAGCCTTCCCGAAGTATGTTCCCTTCTTGGACATCACCAGCTGACCAGCAATGATGTCCATTCTCAAGCCTGCGTTGCAGAGCAGGCTCCCAGAGATCAGGTTCTTGGCAATCATCGGAACATGCTTCACACCATGAAGAGTCAGAGTGTTCCCAGAAGTGAGTTTCAGCTCCACAGTCCCGATTCCCAGAACTTCAGCTTGGGCCTGATTCGCCATGACAACCTTCTCAGATATCGGCTGGTACGTGACGAACCATTCCTTGCCAGAACAGACATGGCAAGTCGTACCAGTGTCTATCCACCAGTCAGAGTCAACCCCCACAGTTGTGACCTGTGCGATCATAGCAATAATGTTAGAAACCAATAAAACTTTACTAGGCTCGCGTTTCTCTGATTGTTTAGGCTTGGATCTACATTCACTCTTTTAGTGGCCTTTCTTGTCATAATTGAAACAAGTCACTTGGGACTTGGACTTCTGTTGCTTGAATGAAGGACCGTTCACTTTTAGATTGGTGAAGTCCTTCTTCTTGTGATGAGAAGCCGCCTGCTTCCCCTTGGGATCTCTCGTCTGTACTAGATTGGCCTTAGCCAACTGTTTGGACAGAGTGTCCATCTTCTGTTGAGAACGCATCTCGTCCTCAACATGGATCTCTTGAAGTAGATCTCCCAAACTAATGTCTAGCTTCTTTCTGAGCATCCTTGCATAGAAGGTACTCCATCCAGCAGGAAGTTTTGAGACGATCCCTCCAACGACAAATTTGTCGGGAAGGGGCATCTCTTCGTCTTCCAGTTTCTGACGCAGCTTCAGAAATTTCTTCACCTGTGGCAACATGGACTTCTTGTCCTCAAAGGGTAATTTGTGATATTTTTCAACCACAAACATCTTGCTCCTGTTCCTGTCTTCTTTATACAGTTTTTCCACAGACTCCCATATGTCTCTGGCAAATTCCTTCTTCGAGTAGGATTCTGCCAGGGAATCCTCCATAGCATTCAGGATGAGAAGCCTGCAGATGCTGTTTTCCCTTCTCCATTTGGCCTGGAGTTTGGTAGCCGCATTGATTGCGGCAGTAGACCCAGTGTTTGGAACAGAAGGTTCTTCATCCAACAGTACATGATCAACATCTTTGAGTTGAAGATTTAGATAGACCTTACTCTTCCAGACTTGATAATGCTCTCCATCGAACTTTTCCAACTTGCAGTAGTCCGATTGGACGAGCGAAGCATTAATGTTTTCCATCTACAAGGATCTTGCTTTGAGATTGTTATTCCCGGGGCTTGACCAAATATGAAAAAACTGATGCAATCGAGATCTGAGAGTCACACAAAACCTTTGCAGTGATCAAACTCAAGATCTACGATGATACAAAAAACCAAATAGCCATATTACAATATGAAGGAGGAAAATAGAGAAGAGAAGATCTCTCGTTCTTTCTTGCAAACGTGTTACAATTGGGACAGAACGAGTTACAATAATCAAGAAAAAGATGAGATGAAGAAGAATTGCTGGGGTGTCAAAACACCGTTACTCAAAGCAAGATTCGTCCCACACGAATTGCTTCCAGGAACCAACAAGTTGAAGAACTTGTGGAATGCTCGAAGTCACCTCTGTTCTGACTCCTCGGATGGACTTGCAATGGAGGCAGCAGCTCCCTCTCTCTCTCTCTCTCTTTTATGACTTATAAAATTCGTAGTACTAATAAAGGAGGCCAAAAGAGAGTATATATAGAGAGAGGGTGGAAACCCTAGCCGCCTCTTCAGTTATGGAAAGATTGAATCAAATCCCACAAAGATAGCAACGAAATTAATTCAAATCTTATGGAAATATTGAATCAAATCCCTCAAAAAGTGGATCTAAATTAATTGCATTGAATCAGTCTTTCCATAACTGACTTGTAGTCTGCACAGTCAGCGGAGCCCTCCATGCGGCAGCAGCAGCAGCAGCCTGGCCGCATGGCCTCATGGCCGCATGGACCGCATGAGGCCGCATGACGTGCTAAGTGCAAAGTGCGCCAACAAAATGCCACATTACGCCTCATAAGCCCGAGCCCGAGCCCGAGCCCGAGTCCGAGTCCGAGTCGCTAAGCCCCTTTGGGGCTTAGCTCCGAATGGAATTAATCCAAGAGAATGACAAAAGCATTAATGCTTAATCCTTGGAGCCTTATTCTTACCTCCTAATAAAATCACCCACATGGTTCCCTCCTTAGGATCACCACCCCATGTGCATCTCTCAACAACACAACCAAGTATATATGTTGAGATAACTCATGGTGCATTTCCGATGTGGGACTAAACATTTACAAGGCATGTTGAGAGCAAGCTCTCTCCATGTAAAGAAAGCACCAACAGGTTTCTACAATTCACCCATTAAACCAATAATTTTATATCCTAAATTGATTGATTCGAATACTAAATATTGATTAATTCGTCTGAATCACCCTTACAATTTTCAAAATTTGCTCAAACGAGATATATACACATATTCGTATACAAAATAAATTTGAAATTTGTTATACCTTATACGGTATTGTACATCGTATGATGTGTCTACCTATTATATTTCAAAACCTTTTTTTGTCATATGTAAGGCTCGAAACTTTGTACAATTGCATGCCTCTCGACCTCCAACCCTGATCATTTTATTAAATAAAAGCAATAATAAGCTCCCACCCTAATACAAATAGGGATAGAAGATACTGGACCTGTCACGACCCGCACCCACTGTGAGGGTACGAGAACGTAACAACGTCCAGCCTACGTCGCAGTGTCGGCGGTAGAACGCTGTCCTAGGTCAACATACATCTAGCAATATAATACTAAGCAGTAAATGAACTCAATCACAACTAAGGAGGAAGAAAGCACGATATGATATAGAACTCAAGGAAAAACAGAAGATAGAATAGTCTAAGGTAATATCCCAGCAAATATCCAGAGTACATATCTCAGCTACTGAATATGAAAGAATATATACAACTCAACATCTCTGAACAGAAGTAAAGTCTAGCTAAACAGTCTCAAGACAATATAAAAATAAGATAAGGCCTAACTAAACTAGTCTAGGCAGTGGGGGGTGATGTCCTCAGCTAGAGCTGTCCCGTAGAAGGTATCCTCCCAGGCCTCCTCCTCGTCCTCTATAATATTTTCAACAGGTCTAGTCAGGACAGGAGCGAGTACAATACATCTCAACAGTTCATAGCAGGTTAGAAAATATAATCATGCAGTAAAGTAAGATATAGATACTGAAGAAATGCTGTATGTAAACAGAGAGAGAGAACTGTAATAGAAATATCTACTATAAGTAAAGAGCTACCAGTGACTAGTGATTTAGAGCACAAAGTCGACATGTGAACGGCTTGATTGTACATGGCTATACTAAAGAGGCGTACATGGCTATTCTACTTTGGAATTGTTTACATGGCTATTTATACTCCCCCGTACCCCCAATTAATACACAAGGATCCAACCAGGTTATGTTATGATTCTATGTAACAGCCCCCGAAGGGTGGTAAGCCCCCAAAGGGTGATATGCCCCCAAAGGGTGATAAGCTCCCAAAGGGTGATATGCCCCCAAAGGGTGATATGCCCCCGAAGGGTGATAAGTCCCCGAAGTGTGATAAGCCCCCAAAGGGTGAAATTCCCCCGAAGGGTGATACATAGTAGTCCCATAAATGGGGATTCTGATAGACCCAATAAATGGGATAAGAATTCAGAGAAGACTCTGTGATCATATGAGTATATGTCACAAGTGATCAAAGAACCAAAGAAGCATATGATACGCCATGTAAGTGAAACGCACAGAACATAGAGTACCCGATGCTCCCTGAAGGGATAACATCTCAAGAAGGGATCCATATAGTACTAATCTGTGTGACCAACGTGACAGTATCAAGTAAAGTAATTTAATGCAAAAATTCTAAGCAGGATATGAAATAATCAGAGAATGTACTCACCTGTATCGGAGTGTCCGGTAAAAATACTGTCCGAGGAGTGGTGTCTGGCTCCTATTCAGAACAGCACAAGTCACAACAAGTCCAGAATGGTAAAGTTAAGCACTACAATGCATTCTACATGAGTCTAGGTCAAACTAGGCCAAAGTCAACTCTTGGTCAACCCTGGTCAACCAAGAAGTCAAACCTAGGCCAACTATGGTCAAACTAGGTCCAACAAGTCATTCTAGTTCTAACTAGTCCATACTAGTCTAAACAAGGCTAAACTAGCCTATGCTAGTATACTAAGTCTATACAACACAAGTCAAACCAAACATCACATTACCTAGTTTGCATCTAGGACTACATATGGAATCACATAGTAAATATATGTATATACACATGGCTACCCATATGT
Source organism: Iris pallida (assembly GCA_029216955.1). Taxonomy (NCBI): domain Eukaryota; kingdom Viridiplantae; phylum Streptophyta; class Magnoliopsida; order Asparagales; family Iridaceae; genus Iris; species Iris pallida. The sequence goes on from JANAVB010029216.1 coordinate 2,103,501, forward strand.
ATACCACACATACATGTATATATATATATACAATGGTGCACTATACATATATGTATCCACACACATATTTATATAATACATATATACTAATACACACACATGCATATATTATATGATACTTACATATATATACAATACATTATATAATATGTACAAGGAAGATAGAGAGTTAGAGGGGAAGAGTGACAAGTGTCACATGTGTGTACAACATAGTGTAGGGTGTCAATGTGAACATGGCTAGTGAGGAGTGAACAGTGTGAAGGAATAAGAGGGTGTGTGTGTGTGAGTGACAATGTGTGACTGCAATGTGTGTGTTAGAGTGTAGCAGTGAGTGTGTGAGTGAAAACTGAATGTGTGTGTGTAATGGTGTGGGTGTGTGTCAATGATGAACTTGTGTGTGTTACATGGGGCTGTGGGTAGTTAGCAAACAGGAAAGGAAAGGAAACCTATAACATGTTATTAAAAGTTCAGTTTTTAGCATTGAAGAAACATTTTAACTCATGACATTTATTAGAAATGTAGGAAGGAAACCCACATCAAACCCCAGGTTTCAAGCATCAATTGAATCAACACACTCTAAAAAAGAAGAAAGGAAATCAGTTCATTGTATTATCAGGGTTATGACTCTTTGAAAATAGTCCAAACATTCATTTCCATTCCAGTTTTCTTCCCATTCCAGTCCCATCTATATGACAGTTTCATATTTCCCCAAAATCAAATCAAAATACCACCAATAACACCCATATTCGAAACACAGTTAGTTCATGCACAGACACAACCTAATAGGGTCCTAACCATGCAATTAGTCAGTATAAAACTAACTGAAATGAATGTCAAAATTCAATATTGAAAACTGGAAAATAAAACAGTAATTGAAACCTTGTAATAGACTGACAGCATTTCATACACCCATTTCGATTTCCCTTTCCAACCAATTCACACAAAAATTGAAACCAATGTAGATTACATATAGGTGAACCAATGTAGAGACTCAAACCAACATTAACAGCATTTAATTAAACTAAAAATGGATGCTAAAATCAAGTCAAAACTGGAAATAAATTGGGAATAACATGTATCAGGAATTTTAGAGATATTTCGAAATGATGATTAAAATCATGTTAGGATATACAAATAATGGTTGGTAATTGATATATGGGATGTACACGTGTCATTGGGTGTGCCTCGTGTCCACCACGATACATCACGACGTGTCCAACACAAATAAACACAAAACAGTGCACACACAGACACTGTGTAGACCACAGGCTCGTGCATGTGTGCACGCATGTCGTGCACCCGACACAGGACACTTCGTGTCTCGTGCTCGTATCAGTAGATTCGCCTAGTGTCCAGCTAGGTGTGTGTCAGCCTGAAATAGGTCCTAGCGTGTCGTGTCTATAGTAATAAGGCCGTATCAGTGGCTTAAAAAATAACAGTGCACCGACAGTGCAATCCCCGTGCGCGAGGAATAACTCCCCAACCAGTGCATGAGAACCAATGAAATTTGGGGAGCATGGTGACAGAACATGCCCTATAGTGTCCACCAATTTTTGTGTCAAACAAGTTCGTGTCGTGTCCTGTAGGAAGCCCGAGTGGCAGGGGATCCGCCAGGCCGTACGCGAGCGTGTCCAAACGTGTGCACGCGTGTCCAAAATGACACAACACGTGCACGAAACCATCCCAGTACACAAGAATCGTGTAAGCGACACAAAGACACACATTCATATTCAAACACAATTTGAAAATTCGAACGAAATGCCATTTCGTCGAACACATGTGCCTGTCACTGATACGTGTCCGATACGGACACATACAGGACACGAAACTTGGGAAACCCTATACCTACAAAATCAGGACACCTAGTGCTAGATGAATGTGTAATTTAAACCTAGTTTTAATGGATGGAATAGAATGTACCTATGGGTTGTTCTTCACACAAAAAGTCTCTTCAAAGGTGTTCTTTAAAGCCACCCTGTCACGCCCCAGAACCAGAATACTGGAGAGCGGGGGCAGACATAGCCAGCTACGTATATGAAATGGAATCCATCTCGATATGCGGTCACGGCTGTCTAGATACATGAGGGTTTACTACAAGCAAACAGTCTCCTATGGTCATGAACAAGCCTAGTGCCTCAATCACAAGCAAGTAAATAAGGTCTCAAGATGTATGATCATTAAATATACAATAATAAGGCGTCCCAAATATTACATATTCAGCTGATCATGAAGCTAGTCGTCACAAAATGTTAGGACTAGCAAGAGTTTAGTCATACATGATCAACCCTAGGATCTGTTAATCATGTTACAGCCCGTAGGCAGACAGTGAGTAAGTGCAATCGAGCTAAACAGGTGCTCGTCGGCTAAACGCCTCAAAAGAATATTTTTACAACAGAGTGGGAGAGCCAAAAATAACCCACTCGTTGCCAGGCTTCCGTCTAGTGGCCACCATCTAGCTGGAAGGTCGGTAGATCCTCTAGAGCTGCTCCAAAATCTGGCCACACAAAACCAGCTGGGTCAGATCCCAGAAAGAACAAGTGCCACAAAGGAAGCTTCACTTAGGAACTAAAACCAGCAATCAGCACAAGAGTATAAATAAAGTAAGAACTGGAAATAAAAAAATACATCAGGATGATATACGACGAGATAACCATGGAACTATTCAGATAGCCAGGTTACAACCCGTAAACCAAACAAGGACCGGGGTGGTAACCCTTCGTCTGAACAGAACTTGGAATTCTCACCATTTATCGATAAAATAAATACAGGTATTCTGGTCATGCAGTAATCTGGAACAGAATCAGGACAAGACTAGACTGGTTAGACTCCATCCAATCATTTCACGGCCAAGCAAGAATTATGGCTTGATACTTTAACTAACTAGGGTTATCACAGACCTAGTTACTAGGAAGATGCAGTGAGAATCTTCCACAGCCACAAGCCCTGCAGTCTATCCAGGTTATCCGGGTTAAAAGATTTAGAGTTGAATTCAGGTGGGTACATCGTCCAGGAAACGAATGTACCCTTAGGTAGCTTGAAGGGTGCAACACATGACAGTGTGCTGGAAATGTGCCCTACTCGACGGCAGGCTACAGATCCCAAGGCGTGCCCAGGTAACGGGATTGCCTGTAGCTGGGAGATCTCTTTATGACTAGTGTATTAATCAAGTTATTAGCCTTAGTCCATTTCAATAGGTACTCCTGACCGTGGTACTCAGGAGTCCCCTCCTAGACATGATGCAAGACAGGACTGGATTATTTGTACAAGCACAATCGCCCACGGTGTCCAGGATTAATTATACAGGTCATGTCATGTCAGGTAACCGTCGCAACAGCTTATCAGATATATCATGTCAGGTTATCATGTAAAGTTTACTGGTCAAAAGTGCGCCACGACGGGCCACTATCAGGTCATGTCATGTTTACTTGTCAGGAGTGCACCACTACGGGTCACTATCGTGTCATGCTAGTTCCTTGTCACACCATATCATGTACAATTGTCATTTCAATCAGGTAAATCAATTCGTGATTTATCAAGTTCAGGACAAAAGGCGTAAGGATATAAAATGGGCGTAAAAATATGCAATAGGGGTTACAAGACATGGGCAAATAATAACAAAATAATAGTACACAGGGCTATTGGAGAGCCATGCGGCTCAGGCATATGCGGCCAGGAATGATCTGATGCGGCTGGGAAGAGAACAGCCCATGCGACCGGATAGGGTTAGGCGCATCAGGCGCATGGGACTGATGGGAAGCGGAGCATATGCGGCTGGGTTGAGATGTAGGTTCATGCGGCTGGCGGGGAAGGGGTTCTCATGCGGCTGAAACGGGCCCGGGTTCATGCGGCTCGTGGAGCAAGATCCATGCGGCTCAATAAGGTGGCCGCACATGCGGCTGCATAAGCAAGGGGGCACATGCGGCTACAAAAGCAAGGGCCGTATGTGGCTAGGTTCACTCAAGGGCGCATGCGGTTGAAGGGGCAGGAGCCTTATGCGGCTCTCAGAAAGTGGGTCCATATGCGGCTAGAAGGACAAGAGCCTCATGCGGCTGGAAAGAAGTGGATCTATGCGGCCAGCGGAGGAAGGTTCTCATGTGGCTGGCGGAGTCAAGTTTTATGCGACTAAAGGACATCTCCAGTCATGCGGCCAAGTTCAGATAGTTCATGCGGTTGGATCATCATACGGTTAGGAGAACACTTGCCGCATGAAACATTCATGCGGACAAGTCAGGCACTGTTCTTCTTCCCCAAATTTTCCGAGAAGAAGAACACCATGGGGGCCAAGTTTCCAAACTCCAAAATTCTATCATCCGGAGCCCAAATCCGAACTTCCATAGGTCAAAATGGCATAGAACGAGATTCTCTACAACATGAAACCATCAAAACTTAGAAATAACATGATTAAATAGATCAAAATCCAAGAATTTCAAAAATAAAATAAACTTAGATCTACAAGAATCTAGCCATGGAAAGTGAAAATGCCAAGTACTAAAGTAAGTTAAAATGCTGTAAGGAAGAGAATAAAGCAATAAAATTAGAGTTCCTCCATGAAGCAAGTTGCACTTGCCTAGACCTCTCTTCCTCTCTCTGGTAGGTAAGGAAGTAAATGAGGAAGAAGAAGATGATTAATGAAGAGAGAGAAAGGAGATGGGGTTAATAAATGGTAGTGGTGGTGGTAGGTAGGGGGTTCATCCATGGTTCATGATGAACCAAAAACAATCCCAACCGAACCAAGCCAACCCGAACCAAGAATAAACCAAGCCAGGGAGGAAACTAAGCAAGGAAATCATGCAATACAAGAATAAATACGTACACGTATTCCAAAATACGTAATACGAACCATAGGTATTACAACTCTACCCATCTTAAAAGAATTCTGTCCTCGGAATTTAATCAAGAGGCTAGAGGAGCAATGACAAGCTATAATAATCATATGCAATCTATAGCGAGGCAAGCAATCGCTCATTCAAGCAAGGAATCGAAGGCGTGAGGCACAAGGAAGACATTATACCTCACGAGTCAAACAAATCGGGATATCGCGATCGGATATCATCCTCGCGCTCCCACGTTGACTCACCCAAAGAGTGATGACCCCAAGCAACTCGGACTAACTTGATAGTCTTGTTCTTGAGTGTCTTCTCTCTCCGGTCCAATATAGACACGGGCCTCTCCTCATACGAAAGGTTGGTACCAACAACCAATTCCGAATGATCCAGGATGTGGCTCGGGTCTGGGATATACCGTCGTAATTGGGATACATGGAACACGTCATGCACCTCGCTTAGCAACGGCGGAAGAGCGAGACGATAGGATACATCACCTACTCGCTCCAGAATATCGAACGGTCCTATATACCTAGGACTAAGTTTTCCCCGTACGCCGAAACGAATGATGCCACAGTTAGGCGAAATCCTCAGGAATACATGGTCACCGACAGAAAACTCGAGAGGGCACCGATGAGAATCGGCCCAATGGCGCTGGCGATCTTGGGCAATGTGAAGATGATCCCTGACTCTTCTGATCACTTCAACTGTCTGGGCAATCATTTCTGGACCGAGCATCTGCCTCTCTCCCACATCATCCTATGCTAACGGGGATCGGCACTTCCTGCCATACAGTGCCTCGAACGGTGCCATCTGGATACTAGCCTGGAAGCTATTATTGTACGAGAACTCCACCAGGTGCAGGTGATCTTCCCACGAACCACCGAAGTCAAGCGTACAGGACCGCAACATATCTTCAAGAGTCTGGATCGTACGCTCTGACTGACCGTTTGTCTGCGGATGATATGCTGAACTGAACTGGAGATGAGTTCCCAAACTCTCCTGCAGGCTACGCCAGAAGTGCGACGTGAACCTTGAATCTCGTTCCGAGGTGATACTGACTAGCACTCCGTACAACCTGACAATCTGCCTGAGGTACATCTCTGCTAACTGAGCTGTCGACTGACCAACTCTGAACGGGAGGAAGTGAGCTACCTTCGTGAGCCGATCAACTATAACCCAAATAGCATCTCGACCAGCTGGGGATCTAGGTAATCCGGTCACAAAATCTATGGTCACGTGTTCCCACTTCCATTCTGGAATCGGCAAGGGCTGAAGAAGTCCAGCGGGCCTCTGATGTTCAGCCTTAACTTGTTGGCAGACCAAACAATGAGAGGCAAACCGGGCTATCTCCCTCTTCATGCCATTCCACCAAAAGTGTTGACGGATATCGCGGTACATCTTCGTACCACCAGGATGAATGGAATACTGTGAACTGTGAGCCTCTGCCATAATTTTCTGTCTGATATCTCCACTGGGTACACAAAGACGCTTACCATGTCGAAGTGTACCATCTTCATGAATGTATAACTCTGGTCTTCGTCCTGCCTCACACTCTGCTCTGAGTCACTGAAGCTTGGAATCTGCTGACTGCGCCATCCGGATCCTCTCGACGATAGTGGACTGAACTTGCATACTGGCCATCAATGCTACACTGGAAGGGAGAACAACTTCAATACCCATCTTCTGAAGATCGGCTAACAGTTCTGGCTGCGTTGTTAGGAAATAAACTCTGGCTCTCCTGCTCAATGCATTTGCAACGACATTGGCCTTCCCGGGATGATACTGCAAGTTGACATCATAATCCACAAGTAGCTCCAGCCATCTCCTCTGACGCATGTTAAGATTCTTCTGAGTGAAAACATACTTCAGGCTCTTATGGTCTTCACCCTATCTCCGTACAAGTAGTGCCTCCATAACTTAAGTGCAAACACTACTGCTGCCAGCTCCAAGTCATGGGTTGGGTAATTTCTCTCATGATCACGAAGTTGTCGTGAAGTATAAGCTATTACCTTCCCATGCTGCATCAGAACACATCCTAAACCTCTGCCCGAAGCTTCACAATACACTAAGAATCCTCCGGTTCCATCTGGAAGCGTGAGAATGGGTGCCGTCATCAAGCCTCGCTTCAACTTCTCGAATGAATCCTGACACTCTGCTGTCCAAGCAAGCTGCACATCCTTGCGGGTCAATTGGGTCAGTGGCGCTGAAATCCGAGCAAAATCTGAAACAAATTGCCGATAGTAGCCGGCCAATCCGAAAAAACTACGAACTTCTGCAACGGTGCTGGGCATTGGCCATGACTCAATAGCCACAATCTTCTGGGGATCCACTTCTACTCCGCATCTGGTAATGATATGACCCAAGTACGAAATACGATCGAGCCAGAACTCGCATTTACTAAACTTGGCATACAACTGGTGCTCTCTGAAAATTTGAAGAACCACACGGAGATGCTGCTCATGCTCCGCCTCACTCTTGCTGTAGACCAGGATGTCATCCAAGAACACGATCAAAAACTGATCCAGATAGGGTATGAAAATACGATTCATGAGATCCATGAATACCGTCGGCGCATTGGTCGCTCCAAATGGCATCACTAGGAACTCCCAATGCCCATACCTCGATCTAAAAGCTGTCTTCGGGATGTCCTGCTCTCTGATTCTGATCTGATGATATCCTGAGCGCAAGTCAATCTTCGAGAATACTGCTGCCCCTTTAAGCTGATCAAACAAGTCATCTATCCTCGGGAGAGGGTATCTGTTCTTGATTGTCACTGAGTTCAAGGTACGATAATCAACACATAACCTGGACGTATCGTCCTTCTTTTTCACAAGAAGCATCGGGGCTCCCCAAGGCGATCCACTAGCACGAATGAATCCCTTGGCTCGAAGTTCTTCAACCATCTTATACAATATCGCTAGCTCCGATGGCGCCATCCTGTAGACTCTCTCTGACACTGGGGCTGTCCCGGGAATCAAGTCTATGGTGAACTCGATCTTCCGTTCTGGCGGCATACCTGGAAGCTCTTCTGGGAAAACATCTGGAAACTCATCCACTATCTTGGGCAACTGAATTGCTGCTACTGCCATCCGCAATATCGGAGGAAAAGACTTAATTCATCTCGAAAAAAGGAAAACTCCGGCTCGCCTGGAATGCTAAAAACAACCCTGCCAACATGGCAATCTATTCTAGCATACTGGTTTCTCAACCAATCCATCCCTAAGACCACATCATAATCGGTCATCGGGAACTCTATCAATCTAGCAGGGAATTTTCTACCGCTAACTACGATCCGACACGAGAAAAACACTCTATCCACTCCCACGAGTCCGTTACCAGTAAGTATATTAAGCCTTACTGATAATGACTCGGGCTCCAATCCTACCCATGTCGCGAATCGTACAGACATAAAAGAATGCGATACACCAGAATCAAATAAAGCTGAAGCTGGAAAGGAGTTGACGAGAATAGTACCTGTCACTACCTCTCCTGGTGCCAATCCTTCCTCTGCGGTCATCACCATAGCATGACCATGCCCTCGGGGTGCTGGTCCCCTCTGCTGAAATCCTCGCTGTCTATTCTGACTCTGAGCTTAGGCTTGAGCATACTGCTGGGGGTTCTGCTGCTGGAATACCTGGGACTGAGGCGGCAAGGGCCTCGACAATGGATACTGCTGCTGCTGCTGGACTGGGACTGGGGCTGGTCCCCTCACCGAAGAGCTAGAAAGGTTGGACGATGATGAACCACCCCTATTCGGACAGGATCCAACCCTATGATCCGGTGCTCCACAAGCTAGGCATAATCCTTGCGCCCTACGACACTCTGCCACTACATGGCCTGGCTTCCCACAATGAGAACATCCCACTGCGGAAGACTGCTTCTGCTTCTGCTGCTGCTGCTGAGGGTACGTCGGAGTGGAATATTGAACCGACGTTACTGAGGCCACCCGCCTCGGAGCTCCAATAGTCAAGGCCCTGGCTGCCGGGGCTGGCGCTGAAGACTGATTCATCTGGCCGTGAGATCTCTTTCGACCTCCGGCCCTATCCACGATCCTCTGGGAGGTATACTCATGCCTCCTAGCTGCTCTCAAGACTGCATCAAAAGTCTGATGCTCAAACTGCTCTACTGCCAACAAGATCTCCAGATGAAGTCCCTGCTGGAAACGCTGGGCTCGATCATACTCGGTTGCCACCAAGGTGGGAGCAAACCGACTAAGTCTGGAAAACTCGACCGCATATCCGTCGACCGTCCTGCCTCCTTGCTTCAGATTAGTAAACCTCGTCTGTAGATCATACCGAGCTACAGCATCAAAATACTTGGTCTGGAATCTCTCTCTGAATACTTTCCAAGCAATAGGTACCACTAATCCAATGGCCTGAGCCGCCCACCAGCTGCGGGCAAGATCTAACAACTGCAGGCGTACCACAGCTACCTTCTCGTTCTCTGGGGTCTTGGCTGCTTCTAGAATCACCTCTGTGTCCTGAAGCCAAGCATCTGCAGCGATAGCATCTTCACTACCGTCAAAGAATGGTGGGTTCAAGCGCTTGAAGATGTTGGCCACGCTGTTACCCTGATGACCTCCTCTGGTTCGAGCATCCGTCACTGCCTGGTGCAAGGCATCTCCACGATGATCTTGGGAAGCTATCAAGGTCCTGACGAGTCCTACCAAAGTGCCATCATCAGGTTCGGCAGGCTGAACTGGCTGGACTGGTGGCTCTCCATCAGAAGGCACAACTCTGGAGGCTACTCCGGAATGCTGGGCTTGATCTTCAGGTTGCTGCTGATCCGCGGAAAGTACTCCGCCTTGCTGACCGACAGGTCCAGGAACAATGCCGCTGAAGAAGACAACATGGGGAACAATAAGGAAGGACTAGGACAGATCAAAGATACAAGCATATGATCAGGACAAGAATCCAGGGATTCAGAAGATATGAGCAGAGATCAAGGGCGAATACTGATTGAGACATCTATTCGGTAAACCCTCACATATCTTGATTTACAAGACCTGCATGGGCTACCACTTAAACCATGTCACGCCCCAGAACCAGAATACTGGAGAGCGGGGACAGACATAGCCAGCTACGTATATGAAATGGAATCCATCTCGCTATACGGTCACGGCTGTCTAGATACATGAGGGTTTACTACAAGCCAACAGTCTCCTATGGTCATGAACAAGCCTAGTGTCTCAATCACAAGCAAGTAAATAAGGTCTCAAGATGTATGATCATTAAATATACAATAATAAGGCGTCCCAAATATTACATATTCAGTTGATCATGAAGCTAGTCGTTATAAATTGTTAGGACTAGCAAGAGTTTAGTCATACATGATCAACCATAGGATCTGTTAATCATGTTACAGCCCGTAGGCAGACAGTGAGTAAGTGCAATCGAACTAAACAGGTACTCGTCGGCTAAACGTCTCAAAAGAATATTTTTATAATAGAGTGGGAGAGCCAAAAATAACCTACTCGTTGCCAGGGTTCTGTCTAGTGGCCACCATCTGGCTGGAAGGTCGGTAGATCCTCTGGAGTTGCTCCAAAATCTGGCCACACAAAACCAGCTGGGTCAGATCCCAGAAAGAGCAAGTGCCACAAAGGAAGCTTCACTTAGGAACTAAAACCAGCAATCAGTACAAGAGTATAAATAAAGTAAGAACTGGAAATAAAGAAATACATCAGGATGATATACGACGAGATAACCATAGAACTATTCAGATAGCCAGGTTACAACCCGTAAACCAAACAAGGGCCGGGGTGGTAACCCTTCGTCTGAACAGAACTTGGAATTCTCACCATTTATCGATAAAATAAATACAGGCATTCTGGTCATGCAGTAATATGGAACAAAATCAGGACAAGATTAGACTGGTTAGACTCCATCCAATCATTTCACGGCCAAGCAAGAATTACGGCTTGATACTTTAACTAACTAGGGTTATCACGGGCCTAGTTACTAGCAAGATGCAGTGAGAATCTTCCACAACCACAAGCCTTGCAGTCCATCCAGGTTACCCGGGTTAAAAGATTTAGAGTTGAATTTGATGGAACTGGGATTCCCAGGATCCTTCCTTTGGTGTGCGTATTGATCGATAGAAATATAAACAGATATAATACGTGTTCTAACCCTTCATAGGCGGAAACTAGGGTTCACGAATTATACCTGCGGCGGAAAGGAGACAAGTAATTTCTGGCAATCTTGAGCGGACGACCCCAAGATCTTCTGCACGTATTCCTTCCTCGAGTTGGACGTCGTGTGGGCGACGATCTTCCAACCTTTTCTTCTCCTTGGCAGCACTCTCTTTCTCTCCTTACGTGAATCACGAATTTAGAGAAAATTTTAGATTTCTAATCATTAATCTGGCGGCCAGAGAATAGAGGATATATATAGGCTACGACAGGGACCATGAGGAGAAATTAGGGTTAGGCCTCCTAACGGATCTGGATATCCCGTGTTCAGCCCGAACACACAATCCAGACCCATTAACAATAGCTCGGTCCACTAATGAGCTATTGTTGCACTACCTCCCTAATCCCAAATTATGTTTGTGGGCTCCTTTTATTATATGCTCGTTTGGCTTCCCATGTTAAGATATCGTATGTCCGTCGATCAAATTAAGTTACTGACAATTATATTGATTCGACATCTTTTATCTTTAGGTAGTACCGCTCAACTTTATTTGTCATGTCGGATATAATCCACCTGCAGGATTTACATGACAATCCTTATGAGCTCCTTAAGAGGACATCATCAACCCGATGTATCGGGACATAGATTCCATTTATAATCAACAGCCCATCATACATACAATGTTATTACCCAATTCATAGAGGTTGTTGATCCATAATGAATCTCACTCTTTTATGAGTCAAAGTAATACACATTGCATATACATGTCCGTTATTATATCCGGATTAAGAGTACAAGCATCCATAATAACAGAGGTGTTTGTTCTCTTATGTAGTCAGTACAAAGAGAACAACCTCAAGTGGTCCTGTTCAATACACACAAAGTGTACTAGTGTAAACCTATAGTCAAGATAGACTAATACCAGATTACACTACAACCTTTCCAATAGATTGTCCAAGTCCATCTAGGTTGTGAACTATTTATATACTCCATAGGAAACTGATAATATGATCTTCTGTGTGACACCACACACCATATTATCTACAATATAGAATATCAGACATTTGCATTAACACTTGTAACAAATATAATATGCAAACATTTGCCCATATGATTCTCATTCAAAATTTAAGGAAATAAGGTTACAACAAAAGTGATGCTTTTAGTATATAACCCTAACAGAATTCAGGTGGGTACATCGTCCAGGAAACGAATGTACCCTTAGGTAGCTTGAAGGGTGCAACACATGACAGTGTGCTGGAAATGTGCCCTACTCGACGGCAGGCTACAGATCCCAAGGCGTGCCCAGGTAACGGGATTGCCTGTAGCTGGGAGATCTCTTTATGACTAGTGTATTAATCTAGTTATTAGCCTTAGTCCATTTCAATAGGTACTCCTGACCGTGGTACTCAGGAGTCCCATCCTAGACATGATGCAAGACAGGACTGGATTATTTGTACAAGCACAATCGCCCACGGTATCCAGGATTAATTATACAGGTCATGTCATGTCAGGTAGCCGTCGCAACAGCTTATCAGATATATCATATCAGGTTATCATGTCAAGTTTACTGGTCAAAAGTGCGCCACGACGGGCCACTATCAGGTCATGTCATGTTTACTTGTCAGGAGTGCACCACTACGGATCACTGTCGTGTCATGCTAGTTCCTTGTCACACCATATCATGTACAATTGTCATTTCAATCAGGTAAATCAATTCGTGATTTATCAAGTTCAGGACAAAAGGCGTAAGGATATAAAATGGGCGTAAAAATATGCAATAGGGGTTACAAGACATGGGCAAATAATAACAAAATAATAGTACACAGGACTATTGGAGAGCCATGCGGCTCAGGCATATGCGGCCAGGAATGATCTGATGCGGCTGGGAAGAGAACAGCCCATGCGACCGGATAGGGTTAGGCGCATCAGGCGCATACGACTGATGGGGAGCGGAGCATATGCGGCTGGGTTAAGATGTAGGTTCATGCGGCTGGCGGGGAAGGGGTTCTCATGCGGCTGAAACGGGCCCGGGTTCATGCGGCTCACGGAGCAAGATCCATGCGGCTCTATAAGGTGGCCGCACATACGGCTGCATAAGCAAGGGGGCGCATACGGCTACAAAAGCAAAGGGCGCATGCGGCTAGGTTCACTCAAGGGCGCATACGGTTGAAGGGACAGGAGCCTTATGCGGCTCTCAGAAAGTGGGTCCATATGCGGCTAGAAGGACAAGAGCCTCATGCGGCTGGGAAGAAGTGGATCTATGCTGTAATGCCCCGCTCCGCACGGCGCATTATGCTGAAGCGTTGACTCAACGAGTCACGTGGACCGAAAGAATGTATCGATGCAAAACGATACGAGAGCTAAGTTGTCCCGAGCAACACATCGAACTGAGTCGATGCGAAGAGTTGCCTTGTCCCGAAGAATGCATCGAGTGAATCGATACGAAGCGCCGCGTTGCCCCGAAGGATGAGTACATTGAATCGGCTCGAAGATTCTAAGAAATAGAATCGACCAAGGCGCAAGTCCGAATCGAAGCAAGTATTGATTTTAGTTGGTTTCGTGTGCAGGTCATACTTTGACGGAAAAATATTAGAGGTCGATCTTTTGCAATATTTAGTAAGGGGTCCGCAAAACCCAAATCGTCGCCTTGCGATGGACAGAGACTTGGGCACGCTAAGGCGAATTGGGCGTATAACTCAACGAAGCACGAAGTGCTCAAATGGCTAAGTCAGGAGAGTGGCCGTGCAACAAAGTTAGGGAATCGAGCCGCATCGGCTCGGCGAAATGACGAAGGCGTATTGACTCAAGGTGGGAGGATTGACTTCTTTTTACTCCTTCATTCGATAAGTCAAATATATCATTATATGCTAAAGTTAACCTATCGACGCCACGGGCGTGGCCGATCGGAGATAAAATTGTAGTGTGAGTCGAACACTAAGTTAGAACAATTGAAATGAAACGTGCATCAATATGCACGAGTCGCTATGGGACATTGAATATCGCTAAGGCGAGCGCCTCGGTGCGCAAGCCGTAAGAACATGGGATAACTGTAATCGGCGAGTGCCTTAGTGCACGAACCATACTGTGCCTTTGATACACAAGTTAGACGGCTAGAACATTGAAAGACAATAGGCGAGTGCCCTAGCGCGCAAGCCCCGAACATTGAATGCTAAGTTATAGAACATGGAAGTACGGTCGAAACGTGCCTACGTGCACGGGATAATAAAAGATGACTTCGTTACGAGAGAATACAGTTACGGTATGAATGTGGCAGAACTGTCGGATATGACATGTTGCCTCGAAAGGTGTTCGAGACCTTCGGGTCGTTCGGTTGACGAGCATTGAGTTAAGGCACGATGCCATTGAATCATCGAAACGAAGTGCGAAACGAAAGAACATAGAAAGCTAAATGGAAGAAATACGAGACGATAAGAACTGAGTCTCGGACTCAAGACTATGTTTGGTTGTTTGAATTTAACTGTTGAATGATAGGGCGTTGCATGGTCGATTGGAATGGGCTCGAGATTAATGTGATAATAACTCGTACATGAGTATCCCCCAAACGGATAAATGCCGAAGGTCCCCGGAACCGATTTGGCCGCGGAGGGATGATAATCTTTGTAGGCGCACATCCTTAAACAAGATGGGAGAAGCCGCAAATGATAGCATGTACCGGGAACGTTTCGGTTGTTTGGGAGAGTGACCCAACCCGTGAAACGCCGGCAGCCCAACCAAATAGAGAGAAAAGAAGGAGAGAAAAGAAAGGAACTCCTTTAGTCCACTCAGGCGCAGATACGCCAACGGTACGCCAACGGCCCTCATATAGTTAAGGAACGACGGATTGAAAGTGTAGGCGCATATGCGTCCCGCATAGAGATCCTGCTTAGAGATGCACAATAACATAACAGGGAAGGATTACGGCGTATTCACCTTGCGTCGGTGCAAGGGCGAGTGCGTCGACTTGGTAAGTCGCGCCACGAATCAAATACGAGATTGCTTGTTTGTTTGCCTATTCAATTCGATAACATGATGCTATGATAACATGCTTTACGCTTTCGAAGATGCCATGAAATTGACCCTAAGGAGAACATAGCAAGATCATAAGCTAAGTTGCATGATTCAACATAAAGATTAAAAATGTCGGTTTGGAAAGATGATCTTTGCTTCAGTACATGCGAGGACGAACGTACTGATCCCCCACCAGCTTTATGCAGGGTGCAGGGAATGGATTGCTCGCGGCGAAGCGTTGCTTGAACGTGTTAAGGCTTGGAATGCCGAAGCGCATTGAAGCGTGCTATCGCATTGACGCTCGGACTACGCAGCTGGATTGACGCGGCCGAGATATAGAAGGCATGATGTCTGGAACGGTGAAATCCTTTGTGGGCAAGAGAGAACCTGAGTGTTGTAGCTAATCTGGCATATATTGTTAGGCTATCGAAAGCCATTGTAATCTCAGTTTCAGATATCAATAAAGAGAATTGTTTCGTATACTCTGTTTTCCTATCGTTGTTAATATCAAATCAAAAGATAACCATTTGAGAACTTGTCATCTTGCCTTGCACGAGCACAACTCCAGGCTCGTGCGGCATCACGCCCCCTGCGAGGACGATGATTCGGGTGATTCCGGGTCGGGGCGTGACAAATTGGTATCAGAGCTCTAGGCTCAATTTCCTCTGGACGCTTGCTTCATTACAATTCGAAAAGTTGCCCACCACCACTTGATATCACTCTTGACTCTACTCGATGCCGCACTGGATGTTCCATACAATAAGTCTAATACAAATCGTGTAATTTTGCCGCATGTGTTTTGGAAATTACACGATGTTTGCTAAGAAAGTCGCGAAGGGTATATTGCATTGAATGCAAACGAGCCGTAAAAATGTTAGTTGCTGCAAGCGCAACAAATTGTGGAATACGATTTGAGATACTGTGGCAATGTAACATGTTGAATGAGAAATAAAATGATGCACGAAGTGCAACGAGTAATGGTGAATATGCGTTAAAATAAAAGTGATAAGTGATAAGCCAATGCCGAATGTGTTAAACGGATTGTGCATTGATTTGGAAAGTCGAGAGTAATTCGTTGCACGAGGTGCGGTAAATATTGGAAATAATCGTTGCACGATGTGCAACGCGTATTGAAAAAGTAAAAATTATTGCACGTGGTGCAACGCACATCAAATTAATCGTTGCACGAAGTGCAAAGGAAATTGGAATTAAATCGTTGTACAAAGTGGAATGAAAGTGTCGGAAATAAATCGTAGCACGATGTACAACGCGTATCGAAAGTAAAATTTGTTGCACGGGGTGCAACGCATATCAAATAAATTGTTGCACGAGATGCAACGTAAGGAAAGAATTGAAATCGTAAATCGATAGAACGAATCGTTCGGTTGCACACCAAACTTATGTTGGCAAACGAGAACATTGACCGAATCGTGTCAAATTTTGATAGAATCAAAGTTACGGTTGTGATCAAGCACGATCACTGCGGAAATCGTAAGTCAGAAGAGAACATTGGCCTATACTAAGTATAACGCGAGGGAAATGGCTTGAATTCCGAGTGGTATATGCCATACCACGTAGGCGATGAATGACTCGATTTCGAGTGGTATATGGTATAGCACTTGTGCGATAAATTGCATCGACGCTTTGTGAGAATTGTAGAAAGTTTGTCCGCAACGGACGGGGGAGTACCGAGACTCGATTGAAGATTTGTATGACGGTATGTTGATGCAAGTGTTCTTCGAAATTCGGTTGGGACGATAAGGCGAGACTCGTATCAATGAACGATACGTCAGACGAGAATAATAAGTCGGTCGGGCGACCGAGACTAGCAAAACGATTAGGCCTTGACGCAATAATCGGATCGACGGGAAAGGAATACTCGAGATTACAAACGAGTCGCACGACTTGCGATCTCGGTAGAAACATTGGACGAGACAAATCGAATCGTACAACTTGCGATCTCGATAGAAATGTTAGGCGATGCAAACATTTACATTGAATCGCACGATGTGCGACTTCGGTAAGAAAGTTGGTTGACGTGAGAAATCGTGCCTAAGAAATAGTTGGTTACGTTGCGGCAAAACTCATTGAGTACGACTGAAAAACACGCGAAACTTAGAGGGCGTGATCGTATAACTCGAGGGTTCGATGTTGGATAATCGGTAACTCAGTTACGCGATCAAAGTATAGTGGGATGCGGTGAATCAGAGAACGAGTAGATGCGTATGGAAAAGTTTATTGCGGACTTGGATGTATGCGATACGAGTTAAGTTGACGTTGAAACGGATTCGAAGTCGACCCTCTTGCTATCGAAATTGATATGAACTATCAAGATCGATACGCAAGGAACGTAAGCGATGTGAGAATACAAAATAGAGTGTGCCTCATAGCAAAGTAACGATACGAGAATGAACGAACTTGGTTGATCGTAAATTTTGTGATTGATCAAAGACGAGACTATAAGTCATCGACGATTGTTCGATGCGTATAGCATCTTGTGTGTCGACCCGCGAATAAGATAGACTCAAACTCGATACGAGTAGATGTTTCGTAAATTGTGAAATCATTGACGGCAGTACATGACTTGACTCGGAGGATAGTTGCGCATCAGTTGCGCCGATAGAAGTGGTTTTGTCCGAAATTGGATAGTCACATAGAAATGGTTATGTCGGAACGTGATTTGGCTCCAAAATAAGATATACCATAGTTCGTAGTAAACTGTCCTCCGGTGATGATCCACAATTATCGAGCGTAGCTTCGGGGCAGCTGACCCTAGAAGACTTGACCGCCAAATCAAATTGAATGCTGCAGACCGTAAGATGACCCATGCGATATCGCATATGTGATTGCACCGATAACAAATATAACACGGTGCATGTTGACGATAAGTCTAGACGATTGCGAGAAACGTGCTATGCACGAGAGGGAACGATAAGGAAATGGCTTACGAGTCATGTCGTTAGATTCAGATTCACCTTAGAATTGAGCTTGCGTGAATCGAAATTATGTTCGATGTTACGAGATGGATAAGTTGGGAATTCGGCTAGTGAATTCCTACTCGTTAGGAAATTGAATGTAAGATGCGTCGTAAAGACCTTCGTGCTAAGGCGATCATTGCCTTGAGCACCGTCGCCTTGATGTAAACTTTTGTGTCGGATAGATTGTGGCCTTTGTGCAATGTCAATTTAAAGTTACGTCGGGAGAAGTTAAGTACGGTGCCTGGGAAAGTAACCTAGCGGGCGTAGCCCTGAATGTTGATGCATTTGCAAGTCAACAAAGAAAATCGTATCGAGATAAGTGCATAGCCAGACTTCGGAAATAGTTGGATAGCAACTTCGAACGCAAGGCGTTACGGAGACTCGTTGTGATTGGATGCGCGACGGCTTGACGCAATGCGTAGAATTGATAGTCCCGATGAAACATACGAAACGAGAAATGCGATTTTAAATTGCGTCGCGTGCAGTGACTTTGTTGAATGAATCGCGTGTGTATCAATATGCATATGCGATGAAATTTCGAGAACAGTTGCTAAGGATAAGTCCGATCGAGAGTACGAGATGGCAAGCATAGGATTGAAATTTACCTGTCAGCTTTGTTCTAATTTGCTACGACTGGGCTTGGTCGAAATACATATATCTTCGGGACGCCTTGAATATAGGTACGAATCCAAATCGAGTTGTATACAAAATTCAAATCGAGCTGCAGGGAAGACTATGAAATGTTAATGGAAAGCTTGCGGCATAGTATAAAATCGAACAACATTGGTGGGACGAGATCGTAAAACGATCTGTAAAACACTTAGTCGGAGTGTTGGTTTTGGTTCGAGGACGAACCATGTTTTGAGTGGTATATTCTGTAATGCCCCGCTCCGTACGGCGCATTACGCTGAAGCGTTGACTCAACGAGTCACGTGGACCGAAAGAATGTATCGATGCAAAACGATACGAGAGCTAAGTTGTCCCGAGCAACGCATCGAACTGAGTCGATGCGAAGAGTTGCCTTGTCCCGAAGAATGCATCGAGTGAATCGATGCGAAGCGTCGCGTTGCCCCGAAGGATGAGTGCATTGAATCGGCTCGAATATTCTAAGAAATTGAATCGACCAAGGCGCAAGTCCGAATCGAAGCAAGTATTGATTTTAGTTGGTTTCGTGTGCAGGTCATACTTTGACGGGAAAATATTAGAGGTCGATCTTTTGCAATATTTAGTAAGGGGTCCGCAAAACCCAAATCGTCGCCTTGCGACGGGCAGAGACTTGGGCACGCTAAGGCGAATTGGGCGTATAACTCAACGAAGCACGAAGTGCTCAAATGGCTAAGTCAGGAGAGTGGCCGTGCAACAAAGTTAGGGAATCGAGCCGCATCGGCTCGGCGAAACGACGAAGGCGTATCGACTCAAGGTGGGAGGATTGACTTCTTCTTACTCCTTCATTCGATAAGTCAAATATATCATTGTATGCTAAAGTTAACCTATCGACGCCACGGGCGTGGCCGATCGGAGATAAAATCGTAGTGTGAGTCGAACACTAAGTTAGAACAATTGAAATAAAACGTGCATCAATATGCACGAGTCGCTATGGGACATTGGATATCGCTAAGGCGAGCGCCTCGGTGCGCAAGCCGTAAGAACATGGGATAACTGTAATCGACGAGTGCCTTAGTGCACGAACCATACCGTGCCTTTGATGCACGAGTTAGACGGCTAGAACATTGAAAGACAATAGGCGAGCGCCCTAGCGCGCAAGCCCCGAACATTGAATGCTAAGTTATAGAACATGGAAGTACGGTCGAAACGTGCCAACGTGTACGGGATAATAAAAGATGACTTCGTTACGAGAGAATACAGTTGCGGTATGAATGTGGCAGAACTGTCGGATATGACATGTTGCCTCGAAAGGTGTTCGAGACCTTCGGGTCGTTCGGTTGACGAGCATTGAGTTAAGGCACGATGCCATTGAATCATCGAAACGAAGTGTAAAACGAAAGAACATAGAAAGCTAAATGGAAGAAATACGAGACGATAAGAACTGAGTCTCGAACTCAAGACTATGTTTGGTTGTTTGAATTTAACTGTTGAATGATAGGGCGTTGCATGGTCGATTGGAATGGGCTCGAGATTAATGTAATAATAACTCGTGCACGAGTATCCCCCCAAACGGATAAATGCCGGAGGTCCCCGGAACCGATTTGGCCGCGGAGGGATGATAATCTTTGTAGGCGTACATCCTTAAACAAGATGGGAAAAGCCGCAAATGATGGTATGTACCGGGAACGTTGCGGTTGTTTGGGAGAGTGACCCAACCCGTGAAACGCCGGCAGCCCAACCAAATAGAGAGAAAAGAAGGAGAGAAAAGAAAGGAACTCCTTTAGTCCATTCCGGCGCGGATACGCCAACGGCCCTCATATAGTTAAGGAACGACGGGTTGAAAGTGTAGGCGCATATGTGCCCCGCATAGAGATCCTGCTTAGAGATGCACAATAACATGACAGGGAAGGATTATGGCGTATTCACCTTGCGTCGGTGCAAGGGCGAGTGCGTCGACTTGGTAAGTCGTGCCACGAATCAAACACGAGATTGCTTATTTGTTTGCCTATTCTATTCGATAACATGATGCTATGATAACATGCTTTACGCTTTCGAAGATGCCATGAAATTGACACTAAGGAGAACATAGCAAGATCATAAGCTAAGTTGCATGATTCAACATAAAGATTAAAAATGTCGGTTTTGAAAGATGATCTTTGCTTCAGTACATGCGAGGACGAACGTACTGATCCCCCACCAGCTTTATGCAGGGTGCAGGGAATGGATTGCTCGCGACGAAGCGTTGCTTGAACGTGTTAAGGCTTGGAATGCCGAAGCGCATTGAAGCGTGCTATCGCATTGACGCTCGGACTACGCAGCTGGAATGACGCGGCCGAGATATAGAAGGCATGATGTATGGAACGGTGAAATCCTTTGTGGGCAAGAGAGAACCTGAGTGTTGTAGCCAATCTGGCATATATTGTTAGGCTATCGAAAGCCATTGTAATCTCAGTTTCAGATATCAATAATGAGAATTGTTTCGTATACTCTGTTTTCCTATCGTTGTTAATATCAAATCAAAAGATAACCATTTGAGAACTTGTCATCTTGCCTTGCACGAACGCAACTCCAGGCTCGTGCAGTATCACGCCCCCTGCGAGGACGATGATTCGGGTGATTCCGGGTCGGGGCGTGACATATGCAGTATCCCCAGTCATGCGGCCAAGTTCAGATAGTTCATGCGGTTGGATCATCATGCGGTTAGGAGAATACTTGTCGCATGAAACTCATGCGGTCAAGTCCGGCACTGTTCTTCTTCTCCAAATTTTTTGAGAAGAAGAACACCATAGGGGCCAAGTTTCCAAACTCCATAATTCCATCATCCGGAGCCCAAATCCGAACTTCCATAGATCAAAATGGAATAGAACGAGATTCTCTACAATATGAAACCATCAAAACTTAGAAATAACATGATTAAATAGATCAAAATCCAAGAATTTCGAAAATAAAATAAACTTAGATCTACAAGAATCTAGCCATGGAAAGTGAAAATGCCAAGTACTAAAGTAAGTTAAAATGCTGTAAGGAAGAGAATGAAGCAATAAAATTAGAGTTTCTCCATGAAGCAAGTTACACTTGCCTAGACCTCTCTCTCCCTCTCTCTGGTAGGTAAGGAAGTAAATAAGGAAGAAGAAGATGATTAATGAAGAGAGAGAAAGGAGATGGGGTTAATAAATGGTAGTGGTGGTGGTAGGTAGGGGGTTCATCCATGGTTCATGATGAACCAAAAATAATCCCAACCGAACCAAGCCAACCCGTACCAAGAATAAACCAAGCCAGGGAGGAAACTAAGCAAGAAAATCATGCAATACAAGAATAAATACGTACACGTATTCCAAAATACGTAATACGAACTACAGGCATTACACACCCAAAATCCCCAAATTGATGCAAATCTGAGATTTGACTCCACCATTAGCAAGAAAACATTGATTAGATCATGATGGAAGAAATTCTAATCAAAAAGGAGTCCTATTGATTAAACTAGGAAGGAACTAATGAAGGCTTACCTATTTCCTTAAGAAAATGAAGAACTATTAAAGAAAGAGGCACCAATCCCCATAGAGACATTATATAGGCAAGGGGGTCTCTTGGCTGGTCATAATAGTTAGGGTTAGGGTTTTTAGGTTTTATCCTATGGCTAGGATTGAATCAAGGAAAATATATGGCCTAGAACAAAGGGTTTTATCCTAGTTTCTTGCAAATCACTTAACCATAACTAAACTTGACTCAACCCCCTAACCAACCCATCTAATTCTCAAAGTGGCTCACTAAGTTAGTTATGACCCATCTAGGTTAGGTCCAATCTAGGTTAGGCTACCAAGGTCATTGCTAGTCAAAGTCAACCTACTCAACCCTCATTCAAACAATTCCAAAATAAATTCTAAAACTTCCCATAAATTCAAATAAATTATAATAAATCCAAATGATCCTAAAAATGTCAAAAATATCCTAATCATATGGCTAGGCTCTAGGGTAGGCAGTCTCTACTGTTCACTAGCAAAACACCAAAAATCACAAGTCATGAATTTAAATAGTTTAAAAATAATTAAAAATCACTAAAAATCATAATATGAAATAAATACCATTAAATGATAATTATAATTACAAAATTTCAAAATTACCCTCTTCTGGAAAATTGGGTGTTACAATCCTACCCACCTTATAAAAATTTCGTCCTCGAAATTAAGATGATCGTACCCCTTCTAGGTTAAGCCCCCAGCAATCATAGTCTCAGAAATCTATCTTAAATCATACAGTTGGAAAGTGTAACCTATGGGGGTCATGGCATGCAATATCAGTCTGGGGTCTCATCTAGTTATACCAACCATGCTACAGTACTAGGCAATCACAAGGTATCAAAATATACAAGCAAGGGATGCATCAAAATTCTCAAAAAGGAATACTAAGGTTAGGTCAAAACTCACCTCCAGCTAGGTCTGAGAACCAGAACTCCCTCCTGGAAGCAGGGCCCTGGTTGGGGCAGGTATATCAGGGCAGTGATGCACCCAGTGTGCAGTTGAACCACAGAATAGGCACAATCCTAGTCTCTTTCTACAGTTGTTTCACTTGTGTCCAGACTTCTTGCAGTAGACACAGATAGGCTCTGGCTCAGCTGGCCTCTGGTGGACAGGAGACTCGGCTGGGTATGATGATATAGGCTGGATAAATGGGTACTCCTCAAACTCTGGGAAGGACTGGGTACTGCTCTTCGCCCTCTTGGAGCTAGGCTCTCCTCCTAGAAGCACAGAGTCCCGCAGACGTAGCAACCTCTAGATTTGCTCCCTCATGGCCTCCTCATGAACTCTCTGTGACTCCAACAGCCTCTCTTGGAAATATCCAAACATCTGGGTTGCGTCAAGTAACAACCCTCCGGGTGGTACTGTATGGAGTACAAGGGGTAGAAAAGGGCTCTCGGTTTCAGGCAAAACTGTAGCTCTCTCCTGAACGACAGAAGATGAAGGAAGACTCTCTGGCGAGGCTACCACCATCTCCTCAATGGCAGGAGGTGCCACCACCCCCTGATCAGATAGAGGGATCACTACCTCCTGAACAGTAGGAGGTGGAGGCACACTCTCAGTAGCTGCAGCTGCTCTCAGACGACGGGCTCGGATCATGGGTGCCATACTGAAAGAAAAAGAAAAGAAAATAAAAATAAATCAATCATCAAGGCTGAAAAATTAGTAAATATCAACAAAGGAGAACTAGCTACAAGAATCACTATTTAAAGCCAGGCTATACTATCATTCCTAAGACAAGGGCCTAATCACAAGTCATCAAATCGTCATACTAAGAAAGAACTACATATGCATAAGCTCTATAAAGCTGAATTATCTCTACTCCTAAATTATTTGATAATGGAAAATAATTTATAATAACAGAAGGGTACGATAGAGATGATATGTTTAAAAACCTTCCCAGGATATAATCTGATAACCATATACGTCTGTCCAAAATCATGTTACTCAGAGTCCTCACCATGCCAGTAAACAAGGCTGCGACAAACGATAGGTCCCATAACTGGGGCATGCACCTCTATAATCATTTCGTCTGAAAATTCTCGCTATGCCGACTAGTATAGCTGCGAGAAATTCTAAATCTCATAACCAAGATACGTACATCCGAAGTCAGGTCTCTATGTTTCCGCCACGCCAGCTAATATGGCTGCGATAAACTACAAGCTCCATAATCAAGTAGACGTTTTACCATCCCTGTATTCCCGTCGACATATGTTATCAGAAAAATATCGTAACTCAGGCCATAAAAATTTATCTCGATAAGAAAATCAAATCAACAACGATCCAACAAAATCAAATTCAATAATCAAGGAGTGAGAGCAACAAAACAAGGGAAATGATTCAAATTGAAGTTTAAATAAGATTCTCAAGGGTCGTCCCAGGAATCTTTCAAGGAATCCTAACTGTGATTGAGTACCTTCAAAATATATATCCTAATACTACTGCAGGCTGTAGTGATACTCTAGTTCGAATACCACTATATAAACTCGACCTACATATGCCACCACTAAAAACATGTCACGACCCGCACCCACTGTGAGGGTACGAGAACGTAACAACGCCCAGCCTACGCCGCAGTGTCGGCGGTAAAACGCTATCCTAGGTCAACATACATCTAGCAATATAATACTAAGCAGTAAATGAACTCAATCACAACTAAGGAAGAAGAAAGAACGATATGATATAGAACTCAAGGAAAAATAGAAGATAGAATAGTCTAAGGTAATATCCCAGCAAATATCCAGAGTACATATCTCAGCTACTGAATATGAAAGAATATATACAACTCAACATCTCTGAACAGAAGTAAAGTCTAGCTAAACAGTCTCAAGACAACATAAAAATAAAATAAGGCCTAACTAAACTAGTCTAGGCAGTGGGGGGGTGATGTCCTCAGCTAGAGCTATCCCGTATCCTCCCAGGCCTCCTCCTCGTCCTCTGTAATATTTTCAACAGGTCCAGTCAGGATAGGAGCGAGTACAATACATCTCAACAGTTCATAGCAGGTTAGAAAATATAATCATGCAGTAAAGTAAGATATAGATACTGAAGAAATACAGTATGTAAACAGAGAGAGAGAACTGTAATAGAAATATCTACTATAAGTAAAGAGCTGCCAGTGACTAGTGATTTAGAGCACAAAGTCGACATGTGAACGGCTTGATTGTACATGGCTATACTAAAGAGGCGTACATGGCTATTCTACTTTGGAATTGTTTACATGGCTATTTATACTCCCCCGTACCCCCAATTAATACACAAGGATCCAACCAGGTTATGTTATGATTCTATGTAACAGCCCCCGAAGGGTGGTAAGCCCCCAAAGGGTGATATGCCCCCAAAGGGTGATAAGCCCCCAAAGGGTGATATGCCCCCGAAGGGTGATAAGCCCTCGAAGGGTGATAGGCCCCCAAAGGGTGATATGCCCCCGAAGGGTGATACATAGTAGTTCCATAAATGGGGATTCTGATAGACCCAATAAATGGGATAAGGATTCCGAGAAGACTCTGTGATCATATGAGTATATGTCACAAGTGATCAAAGAACCAAAGAAGCATATGATACGCCATGTAAGTAAAACGCACAGAACATAGAGTACCCAATGCTCCCTGAAGGGATAACATCTCAAGAAGGGATCCATATAGTACTAATCCGTGTGACCAACGTGACAGTATCAAGTAAAATAATTTAATGCATGAAATAATTCTAAGTAGGATATGAAATGATCAGAGAATGTACTCGCCTGTATCTGAGTGTCCGGTGAAAATACAGTCCGAGGAGTGGTGTCTGACTCCTATTCAGAACAGCACAAGTCACAACAAGTCCAGAATGGTAAAGTTAAGCACTACAATGCATTCTACATGAGTCTACGTCAAACTAGGCCGTCTACGTCAAACTAGGCCAAAGTTAACTCTTGGTCAACCCTGGTCAACCAAGAAGTCAAACCTAGGCCAACTATGGTCAAACTAGGTCCAACAAGTCATTCTAGTTCTAACTAGTCCATACTAGTCTAAACAAGGCTAAACTAGCCTATGCTAGTATACTAAGTCTATACAACACAAGTCAAACCAAACATCACACAACCTAGTTTGCATCTAGGCCTACATATGGAATCATATAGTAAATATATGTATATACACATGGCTACCCATATGTATACCATACATACATGTATGTATATATATATATATATATATATATATATATATATATATATTTTTTTTTTTTTTTATATATATATATGTATATATATATATATATATATATATATATATATATATATATATATATATATACAATGGTGCACTATATATATATGTATCCACACACATATTTATATAATACATATATACTAATACACACACATGCATATATTATATGATACTTACATATATACAATACATTATATAATATGTACAAGGAAGATAGAGAGTTAGAGGGGAAGAGTGACAAGTGTCACATGTGTGTACAACATAGTGTAGGGTGTCAATGTGAACATGGCTAGTGAGGAGTGAACAGTGTGAAGGAATAAGAGGGTGTGTGTGTGTGAGTGACAATGTGTGACTGCAATGTGTGTGTTAGAGTGTAGCAGTGAGTGTGTGAGTGAAAACTGAATATGTGTGTGTGTAATGGTGTGGGTGTGTGTCAATGATGAACTTGTGTGTGTTACATGGGGTTGTGGGTAGTTAGCAAATAGGGAAGGAAAGGTAACCTATAACATGTTATTAACAGTTCAGTTTTTAGCATTGAAGAAACATTTTAACTCATGACAGTTATTAGAATGTAGGAAGGAAACCCACATCAAACCCCAGGTTTCAAGCATCAATTGAATCAACACACTCTAAAAAAGAAGAAAGGAAATCAGTTCATTGTATTCTCAGGGTTATGACTGTTTGAAAACAGTCCAAACATTCATTTCCATTACAGTTTTCTTTCCATTCCAGTCCCAACTATATGACAGTTTCATATTTCCCCAAAATCAAATCAAAATACCACCAATAACACCCATATTCGAAACACAGTTAGTTCATGCACAGACACAACCTAATAGGGTCCTAGCCATGCAATTAATCAGTATAAAACTAACTGAAATGAATGTCAAAATTCAATATTAAAAACTGGAAAATAAAATAGTAATTGAAACCTTGTAACAGACTGACAGCATTTCATACACCCATTTCGATTTCCCTTAACAACCAATTCACACAAAAATTGAAACCAATGTAGATTACATATAGGTGAACCAATTTAGAGACTCAAACCAACATTGACAGCATTTAATTAAACTAAAAATGGATGCTAAAATCAAGTCAAAACTGAAAATAAACTGGGAATAACATGTATCAGGAATTTTAGAGATATTTAGAAATGATGATTAAAATCATGTTAGGATATACAAATAATGGTTGGTAATTGATATATGGGACGTACACGTGTCATTGGGTGTGCCTCGTGTCCACCACGATACGTCACGACGTGTCCAACACAAATAAACACAAAACAGTGCACACACAGACACTGTGTAGACCACAGGCTCATGTGTATGTGCACGCGTGTCGTGCACCCGACACAGGATACTTCGTGTCTTGTGCTCGTGTCAGTAGGTTTGCCTAGTGTCCAACTAGGTGTGTGTCAGCCTGAAATAGGTCCTAGCGTGTCGTGTCCATAGTAATAAGGCCGTATCAGTGGCTTAAAAAATAACAGTGCACCGATAGTGCAATCCCTGTGCGCGAGGAATAACTCCCCAACCAGTGCACGAGACCCAATAAAATTTGGGGAGCATGGTGACAGAACATGTCCCATAGTGTCCACAAATTTTCGTGTCAAACAAGTTCGTGTCGTGTCCTGTAGGAAGCCCGAGTGGCAGGGGATCCGCCAGGCCGCGCGCGAGCGTGTCCAAACGTGTGCACGCGTGTCCAAAACGACACGACACGTGCACGAAACCATCCCAGTACACAAGAATCGTGTAAGCGATACTAAGACACACATTTCTATTCAAACACAATTTGAAAATTCGAACGAAATGCCCTTTGTGGCATTTCGTCGAACACCTGTGCCTGTCACTGATACGTGTCCGATACGGACACGTACAGGACACAAAACTTGGGAAACCCTATACCTACAGAATTAGGACACCTAGGGTTAGATGAATGTACAATTTAAACCTAGTTTTAATGGGTGGAATAGAATGTACCTATGGGTTGTTCTTCACACAAAAAGTCTCTTCCAAGGAGTTCTTCAAAGCCACCCAAAATCTCCAAATTGATGCAAATCTGAGATTTGGCTCCACCATCAGCAAGAAAACATTAATTAGATCATGATGGAAGAAATTCCAATCAAAAAGGAGTCCTATTGATTAAACTAGGAAGGAATTAATGAAGGCTTACCTATTTCCTTAAGAAAATGAAGAACTATTAAAGAAAGAGGCACCAATCCCCATAGAGACATTATATAGGCAAGGGGGTCTCTTGGCTGGTCATAATAGTTAGAGTTAGGGTTTTTAGGTTTCATCCTATGGCTAGGATTGAATCAAGGGAAATAGATGGCCTAGAACAAAGGGTTCTATCCTAGTTTCTTGCAAATCACTTAACCATAACTAAACTTGACTCAACCACCTAACCAACCCATCTAATTCTCAAAGTGGCTCACTAAGTTAGTTATGACCCATCTAGGTTAGGTCCAATCTAGGTTAGGCTACCAAGGTCATTGCTAGTCAAAGTCAACCTAGTCAACCCTCATTCAAACAATTCCAAAATAAATTCTAAAAATTTCCATAAATTCAAATAAATTATAATAAATCCAAATGATCCTAAAAATGTCAAAAATACCCTAATCATATGGCTAAGCTCTAGGGTAGGCAGGCTCTACTGTTCACTAGCAAAATACCAAAAATCACAAGTCATAAATTTAAATAGTTTAAAAATAATTAAAAATTACTAAAAAATTATAATATGAAATAAATACCATTAAATAATAATTATAATTATAAAATTTCAAAATTATCCTCTTCTGAAAAACTGGGTGTTACATGACCAGCTGTCTCTGATCCGGTGTCTCAACTCTGTGCTCCCTTTATGACATGTGGACTTTTTTGTTGGTTTTTATCGGTGGGGCCCACATGTCATAAAAGGGGGTGGGGACAAAATTGGGACACCTTTTATAAGCCCTTGGTAATCCATACATGGAAGGCCAATATATATAGAAACGTCCAATATGCATCAATTATATATTTAATGGAAATTCGATCATAATTGGCTTGCCATAATTGGAAGCCCAATTATATGGAAAGCTACTATATGAAGTGTCCAATCATAAATATATGATCAAAGTAAATATGGAAATCCAATCATACATTTCCTTACCATATATGTTCCAAAATATGATCTATGCACTCCCCGAGCTTCTCCGACACACGGA
The DNA here is from genome assembly GCA_029216955.1 of Iris pallida. Classification (NCBI taxonomy): domain Eukaryota; kingdom Viridiplantae; phylum Streptophyta; class Magnoliopsida; order Asparagales; family Iridaceae; genus Iris; species Iris pallida. The sequence goes on from JANAVB010029216.1 coordinate 2,132,987, forward strand.
TGTAGGGGTGAGCATTCGGTTTATTCGGTTTAAACCGAACCGAATAACCCAAAACCGAATTGGACCGAAACCGAATAAGCAAAACCGAAACCGAACCGAATTAGCCCAAAACCGAATCAAATCGAACCGAATTAAATCGGTTCGATTTTTGGTTTATTCGGTTTATTCATATTTTTTTTTTGATTTTTTTGAGCTTTTTTTGTTAATATATATAGTAACTAAATATACATAGATATATTTAGTATATACCTATATATATTTAGTATGTACCTATATATATTAATACTTATATATATAGTACACACACACACACATATATATATATAAATAAATAAATTAAATTTTCTTATTCGGTTTTCGGTTTTGGACCGAAACCAAAATCCAAAACCGAAACCGAAACCGAATAAGAAAATTTAGTATTTTCAAAACCGAAACCGAACCGAATTTTTTTAAAACCGAACCGAACCTCTTATTCGGTTCGGTTCGGTTCGATTTTCGGTCCAAAACCGAATAATGGTCACCCCTACACGGATGGCGCTCGTCGCTCTCCGGGATATTCTCCACATAGGTTGGAAATCTCATCCACTCAACACCCATTTATCCAAGAATTAACCAAAAGTACAAAAGATAAATTAAAAATTATAGAAAGTGTGACAACAAACTAAAGATCTATATAGGAGTGTCTAACAAAACAATTGTTAGCTAATTTCTTCGGAGAAACCCTTTATTGCAGTTCCTATTTCTTTAATTTCTCGAACAAGCACAATGATGTTGTCAAGGTATAGAATTTTGATATAGGAACATAAATTTTATAATAAAAATATTACAAGCTAGTTCTCCAACTTCAAGAGAAATTATTAGATGTGTCGGCACAGTACATCATTTTCATGCCAACCGTTGGATTACCATAAAGATGTGTGCATGCACACATTTCTAAATAATCCAATAGTCGGAAAGTAGTCGGATGCACTGCGTCCGTCCCATACAATAATTTTTCCAACTTTAGACTTTAACAAAGAACTTCAGACCTTAACCAAGAGCGCTTAACCAGAATGGAGAAATTATACTTCTGGTTGCCAAATGGTGCTTAGCAAGAAAAAATTAGCCCAAAAAACACAATTCTGCCCTCTGTACAAAATTCAAATCACTATTTCTGGCATTAAGGGGCTATTTGGTTGGGTGTAATCAGAGTGTAAAGTGTGAAAGTAGTTAAAAGTGTATGTAAGTTTCACACTTCCATGGCTTGGTTCAACTCTGAACAAGAAATGGTGTAATAATTGTTTTACACTTCTTGTCTCATGCATGTCGGCTGTAGCTCAAGGCCAATTCACTTCCATTTTTATTTTACGGATGCCGACGGAAGTGAACTCATCGGCAGCAGCGAAAGATCATTAATATTTAATTTAATTTTAAATAAATAGTATTAATAAATAACTATTACTTTTGTTAGATAACTAATAAAAAAATTATTGTTATAATATTTTTTTTTTTACTTTTCCATCTTCACATATGAAATTATAAAATTTGTCACTTTCAAGTTACAAAATATCATCTATCCAAATATTGAACTCAAAATATATATGTTTCACTCTTACCAAACAAAAAAATCACAAAGAAACTAACAAGTAGATAAATCCACTAATCCACAAGGTTGCCAGCAATCTCATAATTAGCCCAAAAAAATACACAAAATAAAGGCTAGGAAGCATGACAAAAACTAAAGATTTGTACAGAAGTGGCCAAGTATTTCTTTGGCATTTTCCAAAGATTTCATATTCTAAGTTTCTCTCAGCAACCTCTGACAAAAGTCTTAAGTCCACATTTGGAATTGGAACGTTTGTTGTTCTACAAAACCAAAACCATAAAGGGGACCTAGTTTGTTTCTCATGTTTGCCGGTTTTTATCGTACAAAAATGACTAAAAACATCCTATGCCAAAAGAGTCATGAGACCAACATTTGACGTTTGTCATTTCAAATGAGAAGAGGCATATTAGATACATACGCACCTGATATGTACAAGATACGTTTTTTTTTTTTTTAATTCTCAATTTTAGTTGTTGATTTTGTTATTTCCGGAGCTTGACCAAAGATGAAAAAACTGATGCAATCGAGATCTGAGAGTCACACAAAATTTTTGCAATGATCAAACTCAAGATCTACAATGATACAAAAAATCAAATAGCCAGATTACAATATGGAGGGAAACAGAGAAGAGAAGATCTCTCGTTCTTCCTTGCAAACGGTTTGCAATTGGGACAGAACGAGTTACAATAATCTAGAGAAAGATGAGATAAAGAAGAATTGCGGGGGTGTCAAAACACCGTTGCTCAAAGCAAGATTCGTCCCACACGAATTGCTTCCAGGAACCAGCAAGTTGAAGAACTTGTGGAACGCTCGGAGTCACCTCTGTTCTGACTCCTCGGATGGACTTGCAATGGCGGCAGCAGCTCCCTCTCTCTCTCTCTTTTCTGACTTATAAAATTCGTAGTACTAACAAAGGAGCCAGAAGAGAGTATATATAGAGAGATGGTGGAAACCCTAGCCGCCACTTCAGTTATGGAAAAATTGAATCAAATCCCACAAAGATAGCAACGAAATTAATTCAAATCTTATGGAAAGATTGAATCAAATCCTCAAAAAGTGGATCTAAATTAATCGTATTAAATAAGTCTTTCCATAACTAACTTGTAGTCTGCACAGTCAGCGGAGCCCTCCATGCGGCAGCAGCAGCGGCAGCCTGGCCGCAAGTGCCGCATGAGCCGCATGGACCGCATGGTCGCATATGAACCGCATGACTGCTGACGTGCGAAGTGCAAAGTGCGCCAACAAAATGCCACATTACGCCTTATGAGCCCATGAGCCCGAGTCCGAGTCGCAAAGCGGGCTTAGCTCCAAATGGAATTAATCCAAGAGAATGACAAAAGCATTAATGCTTAATCCTTGGAGCCTTATTCTTACCTCCTAGTAAAATCATCCACATGGTTCCCTCCTTAGGGTCACCACCCCATGTGCATCTCTAAACAACACAACCAAGTATATATGTTGAGATAACTCATGGTGCATTTCCGATGTGGGACTAAACTTTTACAAGGCATGTTGAGAGCAAGCTCTCTCCATGTAAAGAAAGCACCAACAATCTTCCACATATCACAACATATATATGTGTCCAGGGTTGAGCGTTCCCCACAGTAACTGTCCATTTTGTATTAGGATAGATGTCGCTGATGACTTGAATCTTCCCGTATGGATTAAATAACAATGTGATACAAGAATGGACTACGCCTTGAATTCTGCACCACAATTGTAATTTTTCTCACTCATAAAGTGTAGTTACGTGTGCTTCTGGCTGCACATTTGTCACGCCCCAGAACCAGAATACCGGAGAGCGCGGGCAGACATAGCCAGCTACGCAATCCCAAAGTACGTTAATACTCTAAAATCACGTATAAGCTGTCAAGACATGGGGGTTACTCTACAAGCCATCAGTCAATCCTATGGTTTAACAATCCTAGGTATCTCAATCATAGGCAATTATACAAGAGCAAGGAGTACGATCATCATACATACAATAGTAAGGCGTCCCGAACCATATATACATGACTGATCATGAAGCCAGTACCACAGAACTGAGGACTAGCTAGAGTGTTAGTCGTACATGATAAGGACTAGCTATAGTCTAGAATACATATATCATGTTTATGCCCGTAGGATACAATATCAAGAAAAATATCAAAATACGAGCTAAACACGTGCTCGGGGCTAAACGTTACAAGAGGAGAATTTACATATCAGTGGGAGAATGAAGAAGAAACCCACTGAGGCACTCTGGTGCTCCGGCTGGTCACCGTCGAGTAAATGGTACGGTAGATCCTTCGGGCTCTTATATCAGAACCTGGCCATGCAAAACCAGTGGGGTCAGACCCCAAATAGCAAGTACCATAAAGGAGGCCGAACTATGAACTTAAAACCAGCAATCATTAGCAAACAAAGCAAGCAATAAGTAATGGAGGATCGAGATTTGTGCAGTACCAATGCACTCGTCCCGAACATAGGAAGACAATAAGTAAATCATCATTGAGCATAAAGTAAACTGGAGAACATGTTAAATAAATAGAACTAGGCAATATACGAAGAGAGGACGAAGGTACTGTTCCGGATGCCAGGTTACAACCCTTAAACCAAACAAGGACCGGGATTGTAACCCTTCGCCTGAACAGAACTTGGTCTCTGATCATTTATTGCTAGAGGTGACAATCATTAAGTGACAATCAGAGAGTGACAATACAGAGTACAATGCATTAGAGGGACAATCACTGTAACCTTTATCCTGAAACAATTAGGAACTGGATCTAGACAAGACTTAGATTGGAAAGGTGATATACGATGAGATAACCATGGGACTATTCAGAGAACCAGGTTACAACCCGTAAACCAAACAAGGACCGGGATTGTAACCCTTCGTCTGAACAGAACTTAGATTCTTCCACAATTTATCGGCAAGGTAAAATAAGAAATCATGACATATAACAATCATGTACAAGATCAAGACAAGACTAGACAGACTGAACTCCATCCACCATTCACGGCCAAGCAATAAGTACGGCTTGATACTTTAACTAACTAGGGTTATCACAGGCCTAGTTACTAGTAATATGCAATGAGATGTTCCTCCAGCCACAAGCCCTGCAGACCATCCAGGTTATCCAGGCGACTCGGATTCATTAAGCAGTTATCAATAATTATTAGGTAGCATGGTGTGCAACACCTGACAGTGTGCGCAGAAATTATTTCATGAAGTGTCCCACATAACAGTGGGCTGGAAATGTGCCCTACTCGACGGCAGGCTACAAGTCCAAACAATTGTGGCCGGGATAACGGGATCGCCTGTAACTGGGGAAATCTCTCATGACTACTGAATTATTCTAGTTATTAGCCTTAGCTTTTTACAGTGGGTATCCATGACCGTGGTACTCAGGGGTCCCAGTCCTAGACATGATGCAAGACAAGACTGGTTTATTTGTACAAGCACAATCGTCCACGGTGTCCAGGTCATTCATTCTTGTCGTGTCATGTTAGCCGTCGCAACAGCATTCCGAGAAATATATCATGTCAGGTTTACTTGTCAAGAGTGCGCCACGGATGGCCACTATCAAAAATTATCATGTCAAGTTATCATATCGAATTATCAGGTCAAATTATCTGGTCAAATTACCTTGTCAGGAGTGCACTACGGCGGGTCACTATCAAGTCATGTCATTTATCAAGGAAGGGAGAAACTTGCGTAATTAAATAATAATATATTTATAATATATATTCTTGAAGCCAAGGAGAAACTCTACAACTTTCATGTTGGGAGTGGAAAGAAATTCTGACCATAATTCAGGCAAATAAAACCTTTAAACAATCAAAGTGGACCCCATGCGGCCCAAAAGTGGGAGAACATACATGCGGCCAAAGATAGTGGGAGGCCACCCATGCGGCTAGCCAAAGCTTATGCGGCCAGAAAATAACTGAAGGGGGCCATGCGGCCAGCAAGAAATATTCATGCAATCAGAAAATACAAAGAGAGTGGGACCCGCAATAAATGCAAGCTTCCACTCAAGCAGAACAATTGAAAGGGCACGTGGCCAAACAATCATTATATACAATATAATATGCCATGCAAGAATATAAGGCCATGCGGCCAAAATTCCTCATGCGGCCAGCAATTTGAAAATTGATGCCATGCAAAAATAGTATAAGGCCATGCGGCTCCAAAATTATTGGTTGGCTATGCGGCCAGAAATGTGCATGCTAACCTGCGGCCAAGGAAATACCAAGGCCATGCGGCCATAACATTAATTCTTGGTCATGCGGCCAACAATACAGCAAGCTGCCAACCCCTTACATCGCTTACAATACAAGCCTATGCGGCCACTAAAATTTATATGCAGCCAAAGAAGATTCTAAAGTTGATGCATGCAACATAAACTGCAAGGCCGTGCGGCCAGAAGTTCTGACTAAGGCCAATAATTACTAGTTGGCCATGCGGCCAAAAGTACAACAATGCATGTGGACATACAAAGTATTGTACGTGGCCCAAAAATGCAAACTCACTGCTAACAATCTCATGCGGCCCACAAACTATTAATTGCAAGCAACTAATGCATGCGGCTCAAAAATACAAACAAGCATGCAGCTCCAAAAATGCAAATAATGGTTTCCCACAGAGACTATGTCCATAAAATATCATGGCCTCCATTTTCTACCAACTACAACAGGAACCCAAATCCAGACTTCCATTGGTCAAATTTGGGTAAAATAAAATTTTCTACAACCTGGAACCACAAGTTTACCAAAATATGCAAGTTTAACAGATCAAATCCCATGAAAACCGAATTTGCTTCCAAGTTAGATCTACAACAATCTATCCATCAAAATAGAAAACTCCAAGTTCTAAACATGCTTAGAATGTAACAAGGAAGAGAATAGAACAAACGAAATTGAAATAATCCAACATTCGGCAAGGTGCACTTGCCTTGGGCTGGAGGAAGAAGGTGAAGATGGAAATGAAAATAATTGAGGAGAGAGAGTGGTAGGTGGCTTATATAACAAGCCCAAGCAATCTCCACCATTCATTCCTCTCCACTCAATCTAAACCATACACCTCTATCATAAAGAACCAAACCAAGTCAAAGTGGAACGGAATCAAATAAAACCAAATCCAAGTTAAACCAAGTCATAAAAATCCAACACTTCAGAAAATTTTAAAATATCACGCAAATCGATAAATACAAAATGTGGCTCAAATAAACACGTATCCGTATAAAATATCGATACAGTGAGACGGGTCTCACAACTATCCACACCTTAGAAAAATTCTGTCCTCGGAATTTCCTGAGGCTAGTCGAGTAAGATAAAAAAACAAAAGCTCCAGAAAACTCAACAATCTCAATAAACCAGCACGGCATATAAATAAAGTAAAACAATCAGTAATGCAATTAAATGCATAAGCAGTAAATAAATGCATAAGAATAATTACAATCATGATCAAGAAGGGTTGGAGGCATATGGATCAATATGTCTCCTGAGACAGTTGTGTAGAAACCAACGTCCTCGCTGGCCTAAGCTGATTCCCAAAAATGGATAAAAGTCAAGCCTCAAGGTAAGTCGGTACCAATGACTTAGTTCAGGGCATGACTCTACCCAGGACGTGTCATCGTAGTTGAAACAGATGTATGAACTTTATCCCCTGTCTCAAGATACGAAGACAGAAGCGACTGGCTGATTGGGATGGACTGACATCTCTGCCTGCATGCTGAGACAAATCCTTCATAACTGGCCTGGCTGTAGAATGCTGAGCTGCCCTCGGCAAAACACGAACAAGATAATCAGAAAGATCAATAACAGTGTCCTTGAAGGTTGAAGGGCACAAGATCAAATCAAGGGAACAGGAATGATCAATGATCAAAACAGATATCAAGTCAAATATCAGAGGTAGAGAATAATCCGAAGGAGATCAATAAGGATAATCGTGATTGAGATATCTAAACAAGGTAACCCCCACAAATCTGAAAATCGAGACCTGCATGGGCTACAACTAAAACTATGTCACGCCCCAGAACCAGAATACCGGAGAGCGGGGGCAGACATAGCCAGCTATGCAATCCCAAAGTACGTAAATACTCTGAAATCACGTATAAGCTGTCAAGACATGGGGTTACTCTACAAGCCATCAGTCAATCCTATGGTTTAACAATCGTAGGTATCTCAATCACAGGCAATTATACAAGAGCAAGGAGTACAATCATCATACATACAATAGTAAGGCATCCCGAACCATATATACATGAATGATCATGAAGCCAGTACCACAGAACTGAGGACTAGCTAGAGTGTTAGTCGTACATGATAAGGACTAGCTATAGTCTAGAATACACATATCATGTTTATGCCCGTAGGCTACAATATCAAGAAAAATACCAAAACACGAGCTAAACACGTGCTCGGGGCTAAACGTTATAAGAGGAGAATTTACATATCAGTGGGAGAATGAAGAAGAAACCCACTGAGGCACTCTGGTGCTCCGACTGGTCACCGTCGAGTAAATGGTACGGTAGATCCTTCGGGCTCTTCTATCAGAACCTGGCCATGCAAAACCAGTGGGGTCAGACCCCAAATAGCAAGTACCACAAAGGAGGCCGAACTATGAACTTAAAACCAGCAATCATTAGCAAACAAAGCAGCCAATAAGTAATGGAGGATCGAGATTTGTGCATTACCAATGCACTCGTCCCGAACATAGGAAGACAGTAAGTAAATCATCATTGAGCATAAAATAAACTGGAGAACATGTTAAATAAATAGAACTAGGCAATATACGAAGAGAGGATGAAGGTACTGTTCCGGATGCCAGGTTACAACCCTTAAACTAAACAAGGATCGGGATTGTAATTCTTCGCCTGAACAGAACTTGGTCTCTGATCATTTATTGCTAGAGGTGACAATCATTAAGTGACAATCAGAGAGTGACAATACATAGTACAATGCATTAGAGGGACAATCACTGTAACCTTTATCCTGAAATAATTAAGAACTGGATCTAGACAAGACTTAGACTAGAAAGGTGATATACGATGAGATAACCATGGGACTATTCAGAGAACCAGGTTACAACCCGTAAACCAAACAAGGACCGGGGTTGTAACCCTTCGTCTGAACAGAACTTGGATTCTCCCACCATTTATCGATAAGGTAAAATAAGAAATCAGGACATGTAACAATCATGTACAAGATCAAGACAAGACTAGACAGACTGAACTCCATCCAACATTCATGGCCAAGCAATAAGTACGGCTTGATACTTTAACTAACTAGGGTTATCACAGGCCTAGTTACTAGTAATATGCAATGAGATGTTCCTCCAGCCACAAGTCCTGCAGACCATCCAGGTTATCCAGGCGACTCGGATTCATTAAGCAGTTATCAATAATTATTAGGTAGCATGGTGTGCAACACCTGACAGTGTGCGCAGAAATTGTTTCATGAAGTGCCCCACAAAACAATGGGCTGGAAATGTGCCTTACTCGACGGCAGGCTACAAGTCCAAACAATTGTGGCCGGGATAACGGGATCGCCTGTAACTGGAGAAATCTCTCATGACTACTGAATTATTCTAGTTATTAGCCTTAGCCATTTACAGTGGGTACCCATGACCGTGGTACTCAGGGGTCCCAGTCCTAGACATGATGTAAGACAAGACTGGTTCATTTGTACAAGCACAATCGTCCACGGTGTCCAGGTCATTCATTCTTGTCGTGTCATGTTAGCCGTCGCAACAGCATTCCGAGAAATATATCATGTCAGGTTTACTTGTCAAGAGTGCACCACGGATGGTCACTATCAAGAATTATCATGTCAAGTTATCATGTCGAATTATCAGGTCAAATTATCTGGTCAAATTACCTTGTCATGAGTGCACCACGGCGGGTCACTATCAAGTCATGTCATTTATCAAAGAAGGGAGAAACTTGCATAATTAAATAATAATATATTTATAATATATATATTCTTGAAGCCAAGGAGAAACTCTACAACTTTCATGTTGGGAGTAGGAAGAAATTCTGACCACAATTCAGGCAAATAAAACCTTTAAACAATCAAAGTGGACCCCATGCGGCCCAAAAGTGGGAGAACATACATACGGCCAAAGAGAGTGGGAGGCCACCCATGCGGCTAGCCAAAGCTTATGCGGCCAGAAAATAACTGAAGGGGGCCATGCGGCCAGCAAGAAATATTCATGCAATCAGAAAAGACAAAGAGAGTGGAACCCGCAATAAATGCAAGCTTCCACTCAAGCAGAACAATTGAAAGGGCACGTGGCCAAACAATCATTATATACAATATAATATGCCATGCAAGAATATAAGGCCATGCGGCCAAAATTCCTCATGCGGCCAGCAATTTGAAAATTGATGCCATGCAAAAATAGTATAAGGCCATGCGGCTCCAAAATTATTGGTTGGCCATGCGGCCAAAAATGTGCATGCTAACCTGCGGCCAAGGAAATGCCAAGACCATGCGGCCATAACATTAATTCTTGGTCATGCGGCCAACAATGCAGCAAGCTGCCAACCCCTTACATTGCTTACAATACAAGCCTATGCGGCCACTAAAATTTATATACGGCCAAAGAAGATTCTAAAGTTGATGCATGCAACATAAACTGCAAGGCCGTGCGGCCAGAAGTTCTGACTTAGGCCAATAATTACTAGTTGGCCATGCGGCCAAAAGTACAACAATGCATGTGGACATGCAAAGTATTATACGTGGCCCAAAAATGCAAACTCACTGCTAACAATCTCATGCGGCCCACAAACTATTAATTGCAAGCAACTAATGCATGCGGCTCAAAAATACAAACAAGCATGCAGCTTCAAAAATGCAAATAATGGTTTCCCACAGAGACTATGTCCATAAAATACCATGGCCTCCATTTTCCACCAACTACAACAGGAACCCAAATCCAGACTTCCATGGGTCAAATTTGGGTAAAATAAAATTTTCTACAACCTGGAACCATAAGTTTACCAAAATATGCAAGTTTAACAGATCAAATCCCATGAAAACCGAATTTGCTTCCAAGTTAGATCTACAACAATCTATCCATCAAAATAGAAAACTCCAAGTTCTAAACATGCTTAGAATGTAACAAGGAAGAGAATAGAACAAACGAAATTGAAATAATCCAACATTCGGTAAGGTGCACTTGCCTTGGGCTGGAGGAAGAAGGTGAAGATGGAAATGAAAATAATGGAGGAGAGAGAGTGGTAGGTGGCTTATATAACAAGTCCAAGCAATCTCCACTATTCATTCCTCTCCACTCAATCTAAACCATACACCTCTCTCATAAAGAACCAAACTAAACCAAACCAAGTCAAAGTGGAACGGAATCAAATAAAACCAAATCCAAGTTAAACCAAGTCATAAAAATCCAACACTTCAGAAAATTTTAAAATATTACGCAAATCGATAAATACAAAATACGGCTCAAATAAACACGTATCCGTATAAAATACCGATACAGTGAGACGGGTCTCACAACATTAAAGGTCCTGTGTCAGCCTAATTTCAGTGTATAATTTTGGATATATACGCACCACAATGTTTGTTTCTCATGTTTGCCAGTTTTTATCGTACAAAAATGACTAAAAACATCCTATGCCAAAAGAGTCATGAAACCAACATTTGACGTTTGTCATTTCAAATGAGAAGAGACATATTAGATATATACGCACCTGATATGTACAACATACGTTTTTTTTTTAATTCTCAATTTTAGTTGTTGGTTTCTACAATTCACCCATTAAACTAATTATTTTATATCCTAAATTGATTGATTCGAATACTAACTATTGATTGATTCGAATAGGAACAACTCGTTTTCTTTTCCCTTTTGTCGTACTGTCGACACCATCGAGACGTCAACCCCCTCTTTTCGATCTTCCATCCAGCCATCACCGTCCGCACCCAACTCCAACGATTGTCGCAACTTTTTTTTCTTTTCTTCCGTCCAGATACTCCAAAAGTTTGGACCTCTTCCCTCTATATACATTTGGCTCCGGCGATAGTTATCCTAAGTTCCACCCTTACAATTTTCTAAATTTGCTCTGACGATAATATACACATATTCATATCCTAAAATTTTCAAAATTTGCTATACCTTATACGGTATTGTACAGTGTATGATGTATCTACCTAGGGCTGCAAACGAGCCAAGCCGAGCCAAGCTTTTGTAAGCTTGAGCTTGGCTTGATTAGAATTAATCGAGCTCGAGCTTGATAAAAAATTTATTTCAGAGCTTGAGCTTGTTTATAGTAAGCTTGAGCTTGGCTTGGTTTGAGCTCGAGCTTGGCTTGATAAGCAAGCTTGATTCAAGCTTGATAAACAAGCTTGATAAGCTCAAAATCAAGTTCGTTAAGCTTGATTTCAAGCTCGCTCAACTTTATTTCAAGCTCATTAAGCTTGATTTCAAGCTTAACAAGTTCGATTTCAATTTAGTTAGGTTTGAATTCAAGTACCTATAATATTAACAATTTATTTTTAAAAATTTAATTAAAAAAGTTCCTTAATATCAATTATTATGGACATATATAAATACATAATGCGCACACACACACACACACACACACACACACACACACACACACACACACACACACACACACACACACACACATAAAATTAGAATTCAACAAAGAACAAACGAGCTTCTAAACAAGCTCCTAAACGAGCTCCTAGGCGAGCTTCTAAACGAGCCAGCTCGCAAGCTCAAACGAGCCGAGTACTTCTAAGCTTGAGCTTGGCTCGTTTATTAAACAAGCTCGAAAATGAAGCTTGAGCTCAGCTTGTTTACTAAACGAACCGAGCTCAAACGAGCTTTTATCGAGCCGAGCTTCGAGCAGCTCGCGAACGGCTTGGCTCATTTGCAGCCCTATTCTACCTATCATATTTTAAAAACTTTTTTGTTTGCAATGTGTAACGCCCAAAATTTGTACAATTGCAAGCCTCTCGACCAGTGTTTTAAAAACGGACCGGACAGGCCGGTTCACCCATGAACCGGTTGTTTTTTGTCACGACCCGCACCCACTGTGAGGGTACGAGAACGTAACAACGCCCAGCCTACGCCGCAGCGTTGGCGGTAGAATGTTGTCCTAGGTCAATCATCTAATAATATAAAGGTACATGTACAGTATATACACTCCGAATGGAGGTGACATAACAATATACAGTCTCAATCACATCTAAGGCAGAATGATGAAAATAAAAGATAGATAGATACTGGAATAAAAGATCCACAGGATTCAATCAGAGAGAAAGAGTCTAAGTGTCTACTGCCATACAAACTGAACATCCAACTCAATACAAGTCTCTGATACTGAAAATGAAAGAATATATACAAACAGATCTCAGAAGACAGAAATAGTAAAACCCTAGACTAGGGTGCCTCAGTCTCTAAGCTAGTGGATCAGGCTGGAAATCTGGGTCACACATGTCATCTACAGCTGTCCCATAGTAGGTGTCTATGCAGGCCTCCTCCTCATCCTCTGTAAAATTTTTAACAGGTCCAGTCAGGACGGGAGCGAGCACAAAACATCTCACGCAGTTCATATCGAGCTAGGAAATATAAAGCATGCAATAGAGTAAAGTACATGAAACGCTGAAAGAAGAAGATATATGAAAACAGTAGAGATTTGATAACAGAAAATATCTAAATATGATAAGTAAGAACTGTAAGGAACATGTGATTTAGAGTACAATCTGGTTATGTAAACGGGCTAGGAAAATGCAATGGTAACTCCATTGTACGTGGGTGTACAATAGACATATACAATAGTTATACAATGTTGTACAATAGGATTTAAGTACATAACCAATTCTACTCCCCCTCCCCAATCAATACATAAGGATCTACTCCAGTTATGTTATCTTATACAATAGTGTACAATGTTATACAATGGATGTACAATGTTATACAATAGTGTACAATGGTCTATCCCTGGGCTCATGTGATAATAAGAGTACAATATGTACAATGAGTATACAAGGATATGGGTATTCAATAAATACAATATGGAAGTAAAACGCACATCACAATATGTATCTAGTGAATACAAGGGGATAACATCCCAAAAGGAGATCCATATAGTACCAATTCGGGATAACAATCGTGTTAGCATCAAGTACAGTAATCTAGAGCAAGAATGTAAATCCAGACAAGTATGAAACGGTCAGAGAATGTACTCGCCTGCTAGCCTGAGTGTCTGAAGAGAATATACTGTCCGAGGAGTGGTGTCTGTCTCCTATAGAACAGCACAAGTCACAACAAGTCTAAAAATGGTAAACTGAAGTTCTACTATGCATTCTACATGAATCTAGGTCAATCTAGGCCAAGGTCAACTCTTGGTCAACTTCTAGAAGTCAAACTAGGTCAAACTAGTCTAATTAGTCTATTCTAGGCCTAAACAAGTCTATCTAGACTCCACACTGACATACCATGCCATAGGCTAGAAGACTAGGCCATGGGCCAATAGGCAAAACCACATTCAGTTCCATATCTAAAATAATACACAAGTACATTATGACTATAAACTCTAACATAGGAAATCACACACTAACTAGTTAGATAGGCTAATAGGATATCATGGCATAAAGGCTAATAGGAAAAATCATATCTTGATGTGATACACAATATAACTTAGAATTTCCTATAGGCTATGAGTATACCATACTACCATATATGACAATACTTATAAATATACACATATGCATATGAAAGGGCACTCAAGTGTATGTGTGTCACATGTGAGAGAGAGAGAGTGCTAGTGAAACATGTGAGGCAAGAGTGAACATGTGTGGTCATGTGTGTGTGACAGGGGTACACGGCTATAGGCTATGTGTGTGTGCACTAAAGAACTGTTACAGGAATTAATAGGGAGAAACATGTATTGAAGACAATGTGTATGTGAAGGAGTGAGTGACCATGTGTGTAGATGTGTGTGTGAATGTGAGGGTGTTTGGGACTGATAAGTGTGTCAAGAGGGCTGTTTTGTGGGCCAAGTTGGACTGTTTTGGGACAGCCAACAAGTTGGTTTCATGGACCTTGGTTGAGGCCATGTGGACTGATTGTTGGGCCATACATGCTGTCAATGGGAGGGGGCTTAGGGACTGGATGGGGTAGCTAATAGCAGGTTTTAGGGGCTCCTATGGGGCTATAATTGCCAGGTTTAGGGGGGATTGGTTGGGGTGAATGTAGGGCCTGTCAATAGGTGAAAGGGGACTTGTTGTAGGCTGTTTTAGGAGAACAGATAAGGGACTGAGTTTAGGACATGTTGTGGCTGATATGGGGGTGTCTGTTGGCTGTGTAGGGACAGCTCTCATGGGTAAATGACAGGCTTGGGGACTGCAATGATCAGGGGTGTGAAGGGGGTAATGTTGGCTGCTATGGCTTAGTTTAGGAGACTTGTTAGGACAGGGTTGTGGGTCAACATATGGGCTATCAAAGATGACAGGAACTGAACAATGTTACCTAAAACAATTCTAGATTTGAAGGAAACACAACACCATAATACCTATTACCTATTAGCAGTTACTCACATAGGAAAAAACAGGATACATAGAGAGGGCTGTGTGTGATGATGCAAATCTCAGATTTATTCAACGTGGGAAACACCCAAAATTCAGTTATACACATAGGAGAGTTCCCCCATCTCAGTTGAACAGTTCAAAACCAATCCTAAGTGAATTCTCAGTTTTACATAACCAAACCAAAACCCAGTTTTCAGATTAATCCACAAAACAAGTCCAAAATTTGCATACTAACAGATAGCTATTAGGAGAACAGATTTGAGCCTTAAAAACATGCAATTTAACATGTAGATTTGGTAAAAACTGATGCTAAACTCCATTCTCAAAATCTGGAAAAATTGGAATGCAAAGAACAGTTCACAGTTTATAGGAAAATAGGAAATTTGGAAATTGAACCATGAAACTGAATAAAAACTCAATACAGTGGTTGGTAATGAATGGACACAATGTGTACGTGTTATGTGACGTGTTTGTGTCCACAAAAGTGGACACAAACGTGTCCAAATCAATAAAAACCCAAAAACAGTAAATACTAAACACAGTATCAGAAAACAGCGTGCACGTGTTCTCCTCGATCGTGTGCACGACACAAAGCGACACAACCCACGAGATTGTGTCCAAGTGTCGACCTAGACTAGGGCTAGGGTTAGGACACCATGTCTCGTGTCCACGTTGCGTGTACGCGACACGAGACACGCGTATCAGTGCACATTTTCGAGAGAAAACTGCACAGGCAAAAACCAGTGCACGTGCTCGTGCGTGTCTGACACGCCACGTGGGGGTCTGAGACTCGACACACGTCGTGTCAGTCACGAGGACGTCCCATGTGTCAAGTGTCAAGTGATGATGTGGCGTGTCCAGGCAACAGTGGCCCCCGATCAGCAGGGGATCCAAATACGTGCGCGCGTGCACGCACAGCGCGTGTCCACGCGTCTAAATCGACACAAGCCGACACGAAAATCCCCTCAGAAGAACAAGAAAGCATAAGCAATAACAAAAACAAATTTCCTATTCAAAAACATCCTAAAAATTAGGTCGAAAGGTTCTATCAGGCATTTCGACAAACACTACAACCTAGGCTCTGATACGTGTCCAGAACGGACACGAAAGCACTGACACAGGACACGAATCTTATCCAGGCATTAGGAGGACTCTTAGGGCTCCCTATTGGTGAAGACTACATGAAATTTTATGGAGAAATGAAAGAGATACCTCAATGTGAAGTTTCAATGGAGAGGGTCCTTTGTTAGCTCCTCACTTTGATATCCCAATCCAACAAATCAATACCAAACTGAAATAAAACTCCAAAAACAGCAAGTATACCAGTGTTAGAACCCATTGCAACTGATTTGGGGATTTTAGGACCTAAAATGAATTTGTGGTGAATTAATGAAGACAAGAACTCACCTCCTTCTAAACTTGAGCTTTCCTAAAAGAGGCAACCCTAAACTAAGAGAGTATTTATAGGGTGGTGTTCCCAAGGAGGATATGGTGGCTGGCCACTTAGCCTAGGGTTTAGGGTTTTGAAACTTGTCTTGGGCTTTGGGCCTAGTCATTAAACAAATGACTTAAAAGTCACAAGTCATGGCTTGTGGTCAAAACTTCCTATTCAAAACTCAATATCCTTAATTGTTTTCACTAACTAGAGTATGGTTGACCTAACTTAACCTAGGATCTCTTATCTAGTCAAGTCCAACTTAACTAGGGTTAGGTCACAAAGTCAAAGCTTAGTCAAAGTCAACCTAGTCAACCCTCAATCAAACAATTCCAAAATAAATTCTAAAAATTCCTAAAAATTCCAATAAATCCTAAAATGACCAAAATATCCTCTAGGCTAAAATGTGCTAATCAAATATCCTAATCACAATGACTAGGCTCTATGTCAATAGTCTAAGGCTACACTAGTCAATGCACCAAAATCATAAGTCATGATTTAAATGGTTTAAAAATGATTAAAAATTACCAAAAATTATATTATTAAATAAATATCATAATTAAATAAATTAAAATACAAAATTTCAAAATTACCCTCATTTCAGAAAACTGGGTGTTACAAGTCTACCCACCTTAGAAGAATTTCGTCCTCGAAATTAAAATGGTAGTAGTCCTTCTAGGTCAAACACCCCACAATCAGAGTCTCAATCATACCGTCAGATAATCATATGCGTCTGTCCAAAACCATGATACTCAGAATCTCTGTCATGCCAGTGAGCAAGGCTACGATAATCACAGAGTCCTCAACTATGGTACATACCTCTAGAATTATGGTATTTAAAATTTTTGCATTGCCGCGCGCTTGGCAGCGAAAACCTTAAATTTCCACACCCGAGAAATACATCCATAGTCCGACTATATGTCCTCACTATGCCTGCTAGCATGACCCTAGAGGATTCTAAAATCTCATAATCGAGGCGACCTAGCCCATACGACTTATCTCAGAAGAAAATTAAATCAAAATGAAGCACCAGATCGAAACTTATCAACAATGAAGAAACAGATAAGGACAGATGGAATTGAATTTTCAAGATAGTAATCGCAGAATTGAATCAAAAGAATGAAACCTGCGACTAGATCTCCAATGGCCTGAGCATCCTCGGCTGTCATGGCGAAAGCTCGCCCTGGCTGGCCCCCCCTGGCCTGCTGCTGATGCTGGACGAACCTCTGCTGCTGAGTCTGCAATGGTGGTCCCCTCTGCTGCCCTGCCGGAGCTCTAGCTCCTGGTGCTACCTGAGCCAATGGTGTCGGGTTCTTGGGACACTCTCTACACTGATGCTCCACGGATCCGCAAAGTAAACACATACCCAGCCTCTTCATGCAGTCGTCCCACCTATGTCCTTGATTCTTGCAGAAGTTGCACACAGTGTTCTGCTGCTGCCTGGGTGCCTGCTGATATTGCAACTGTCTCTGTCCCTGATACTGAACAGGCCTCTGCTGCTGCTGCGGAAAATAGGCCATCGGCTGCTGATACTGCTGCTGAAACTCATGCTGAACGTACGGCCTCTTGGCCGGTCCTCCGCTGCTGCTGCCCCCAACTGGGTCTCGTCCCCTCTTGAGCCTAAGCTCAAGATCATCCTCCGCCAATAAGGCTCCCGTCAAAATCTTCTCAAAAGTAGCATCTCTGTTCCCCTTGGTCAGGGACTTGACCTCCTTGACCAGACCCTTCCGGAACATCTGGGCCTTCGCCGTCTCGCTCAACCCCTCAACAAACCTGCCAAGACGGCCAAACTCTCCCGCATACTCCTCTACTGAGAGGCTCCCCTGGACCAAGCTCTCAAACTGCGTCTCCAAGGCTCTGACTGCTGAATCTGGGAAGAACTTCTTCTTGAAGAAGCCCCTGAACTGCTCCCAAGTCTGCCCTGGTACTCCCACCCTGGGGTCCGACTGATACCAGGTGTGAGCAAGATCTCGTATCCGGCTAGCTGCTGCCTCGATCTGAAGGTCTGCTGGAATCCTGGCCAAGCGGAAGATCTCCTCCATATGCTCGATCCACTCGTCGGCATACAGGATCCCCTCTGTCCCCAAAAAGTCTCTGGGGCTCATCTTTTGAAACTGCTCGATCCCCGGTATCTTCGACTGCTGAACCACTGGTCGAGCTGCGGCTGTCGTGACGGCCAACTCTATGCCTCTGTCCTGCCGAGCCTGCTGTCGGTCCATGAACTGTTGGAAATACGCGAACATCTGAGCTGCGTCCACATGTCCTGGAGGCGGTGGCGGCTGGAAAGGATCCTCTGGAATGACTGGGTCCTGCCTCCGAACTGGTGAAGGCATACCCTCAGCTGCTGCTGCTACTGCTGAAATCCCAATATGAGCAGAGGTGGCAGGAGCTGTAGCCTCCCGACCCTGCTGAACTGGCTGAGAGGTAGCAGTCCCTTCTACAGTATCTCCATGAATGGCACGCTGTAATCGCGTCTCCACCATCCTGAAGACAGATCAAACAAACAATTGCTGAGAATGAGTCGAAATAGCAAAGGAGGACAGTTATATTCAAGGAGAACAATATCAGCAAGAACTGAGATGGCATAAATTTGATATGAGTTTTTCCTGGTGTGATTGAGTACCTTCAAAATATCCTAATCCTATTGCAGGCTGTAGTGATACTCTAGTTTGAATACCACTACATAAACTCGACCTGCATGGGCCACCACTAAAAACGTGTCACGACCAGCACCCACTGTGAGGGTACAAGAACGTAACAACGCCCAGCCTACGCCGCAGCGTCGGCGGTAGAACGTTGTCCTAGGTCAATCATCTAACAATATAAAGGTACCTGTACAGTATATACACTCCGAATGGAGGTGACATAACAATATACAGTCTCAATCACATCTAAGGCAGAATGATAAAAATAAAAGATAGATAGATACTAGAATAAAAGATCCACAGGATTCAATCAGAGAGAAAGAGTCTAAGTGTCTACTGCCATACAAACTGAACATCCAACTCAATACAAGTCTCTGATACTGAAAATGAAAGAATATATACAAACAGATCTCAGAAGACAGAAATAGTAAAACCCTAGACTAGGGTGCCTCAGTCTCTAAGCTAGTGGATCAGGCTGGAAATCTGGGTCACACATGTTGTCACTCCCCGTTCCCGGAATGCGTATTTTTATATATGTACAACTCATGAGCATTTATTTAGTATTTATCATGTAGTATTCTGTATTTAAATTTTCATGTTAATTAATTATCTGCTCTTTAAATTCCATATTAATTTATTTCTGCAATTATATTTTTGCAATTTTATTACCTGTATTTTATTTGTTGCTTTAGTCTTATTGGGTTTCGGCTTGGATGGATCTGTGCAACCCGGCCCAATACCCCACCTACCACCACTCCCCCTATTTAAAGCCACCCTCTCCTTTCTCTCTCCTCATTACTTCATCCTCACAATTACTTCTTCTTCTTCCTCTCATTACTCTCCACCACCTACCAGCAGCAGGAGAAGGCAAGTACAAACTTGCTTCTCAATTACCTATTTTTATGGATCATTATTCTTCCTCTCATGATCCTGAGAGAGTTTAGTGTTTGGCATTTTTGATTTCTACAGCCAGTTTTCTCTAGATCTAAGTTATAGTATTTTGGCTGTTCTTGGGTTCTTGGTCCACCAACTTAGCGTGTATTTTGGCACTGGAGCAAAGGCTCCATGGGACTTGGAGTTTGGGAGATGTTTTACGCACACGTTCTTACGTGCTCGCGTAAACATCAGCCCAGTCATGCACACGTCTATACGTGTTTGCGTGTATTTCAGTCACGCTCGCATTTGCGTGCGTGTATTTTCAGTCACGCTCGCATTTGCGTGCGTGTATTTTCAGTCACGCCCGCATTTGCATGCGTGTATTTTGAGTCACGCTCCTGTCCATGAGCTTGCGTGCGTGACTTTTCACGATCACATTGTGCGTGACTTTTGGCATGCGTGACTTTTTTACCCTCACGTTGAGAGTGCGTGCGTGAATCACTTGTCACGCTTCACTTTTCACACCCACACTTGCCAGCGGGTATTATGTTATACGCTCACTCCTCCATGCTAGACTTAGCGTGACTTGTTGGTCTTAGCAGAGACTTCTTGCGTGACTTTTGGACTTAGCTTAGACTTGTTGGCGTGACTTCCTGGCTTGGGTGTTTTATTCTGTTCCATACTTTATTCATTTAATAGTAGCAGGATAATTCCCTATTATATCCTTACGCCTTTTTGTATGAACCCGAAATCTTAGCATGTTAATATTTTAATACCTATGGTTGTGTATTAGTGCCAAGTGTTTGGATTGGTATATGGATATCCAGTGAGACTGGAACTTGACCTTGAGAGTTATAGACTCAACCCTATTTAATGATAAATGACTTTCATGCCTTGTCACCATTAATGACGATGGTTATTTAACTAATTGATCATGCGTTCCTAGTTGGAACTAAGAGACTGGCTAGTCGTCTTATTGAAATGAATGAATGAGACACGTTCATGTTTTGAACTATTGCAATCGACTGGCTGATCCCGAATATTGACATACATGCATATACAGGCTTCAATCTATTTATTTAATTATTTATTTATTTATTTTCTACAAAAGAAGCATGTGTACTTTATGGTCAAGGCATGACTACCGTGGTTAGATTTGATTGTTGCATTACGCTATGTAAGACCTGCAACCTAACCGCACTGGTATCGTTGTAGAGTTGTGCATATCGTACCCCGTACGAAAGTACTCATTTGAATGACCATGATCCACGGCATGGGATTTCACTCAACATAGGGACTATTAAGTTAAATAAAATAATAATTGCATGGAGAGAATGGATTCCCGAGTTCTTACATGGCAGTCCCCTTGGGACGAGTAGTACCCGACGGGCCGGCTGGTTCCCACAGATACTGTAAATCTGCCACACGGGCAGGGAACAGTATCTGCTTTTATTATTATTGTATATTGTATATTGATGGGCGTCCTGCTAGGACTCGTCTAATTCATGCATGGCGTACATGATTGACTGGATAGACTAGCCTTGCTCGCACATAGTAAGAACTAAGGAATCTTTATTGCATTATTCCAGGATAACTTGAGACCCACAATAGCAAGTCGTAGAATTTGATTGGCCGTTCAAGATGATTTGTTTGTGTACTGTACTACTCTGTTACCTAACTGGGATGATCAGAATGTCAGGACATGACGGGCCAACTTCTGTCCTTGTTTGGTTGGGAGGTTGGTTCGAAGTGTCGTGATGTGATGTGAATCCTAGTGGAAAGCAGAGATCTATTATCATTATATTCTTTTACTTACTGGTTTATGTCCTTCATATCATCCTTCCTTGTGGTACTTGCTATTAGAGGTCTAACCTCTCTGGTTTTGCATGGCCAGATTTAGAGCCGGTTCCCGAGGATCCAGCGTACTTCTACCTCCAAGATGGTCAATACTAGAGGCATGATAGCAGGAGGACTCGAGTGGGTTCCTTACTTCACCGCTCGTTTTGTTATTTACCTTATTACTTAGCCGTTTGGCACCGACATGTTAATCGGATTGTCTTGTACTTACTTTTACATGATTGTAATTAAGTCAGACTGTAGCTGATAACGATTGTGTATACTTGCTATATCATCTGGCTATATTTTGTAAAGCCAGATCTCAAGAACATTTTGACTGAGCGTTTGGGACGCCTTACTGCTTTATCTTACATGTTCTCTATTTCTGTTTCCTTGCTTGAATGATTGAGACAATAGATGTGTAATGACCATAGTAAGACCTTTATGTAGTATGCACCCCCTCGTCTGGTTAGACAGCATTGATCGTATTATACGGTATTCATCTACCCGTAATACGTAGCTGGCTGAGTCATTCCCCCGCTCTCCAGTATTCTGGTTCTGGGGCGTGACAAGGTTTTAGTGGTGGCCCATGCAGGTCTGATTTCAGACTTGTGGGGTGTTTTGATTTATAGGATGTCTCAATCACACATGTTCCCCCTTGATCTCCTGATTCGTTATTCTCAACTCTTGCTTGATATTCCGGTATTCTTTGACTTCATTAATCCTTCATGTCCGGTCGTTTGATTGTTCTCTTGTCCCTTTTCCTTAGGGGCACTTCGTCCGCATCGGTCAGAGCTGGGCAGCAACAACAAAGGCAACATGGGCAACATGACCAGGTTGGTCAGCATCAAGGGCCAGTCTCACCTCAGGAGACTATCCAGGAAGAAGTGATAGTAGAACCAGCGGTTGGGCCGCAGTATCCAGATATTCCAGACCCACCCATAGTTCCACCTACCCCTGTGGAAGTGGACACACCAGCCCTTCTGGAGATCATGAGAGGAATGATGGCTGCTCAGCAACATCAGATGTTGGCCCAGCAGCGCATGCACACTCAGCTACAAGAGCAGAATGTGTTGCTTAACCAAGGATTGCAGACGGCTTTGGAAAGAGGAGTGAGGGCTGATTCAGGAGCATCGGCCAGGTTTTGTAAGTACAACCCCCGCCGTTTCGAGGGCACGGAGGATGCCATCTCAGCAGATGCATGGCTTAAGGATATTGAGGCTATTCTGACAGCAGCTAAGGTACCGGCAGAAGAGCGTGTGGATCTAGTAAAGTTATTACTTCAGGATCTCGCACGTGATTGGTAGGAAGCAGAGGAAGTAGGCATCAGACATCCTGTGGCTTGGGACAATTTCACTGCAAGATTCAAGACTAAGTACTATGGAGTTGTTGCGCAGTTTGAGCTACAACAGAAGTTTATCAACCTCAGGCAGGCCGGCAAGACGGTAGATGTTTATGCAGCGGAGTTCTGCAGAATGAGTAGATTCGTCCCAGAGATGGTAGCAACAGAGCGCCATAGGGCCATGAAGTTTCAGCAAGGATTTCATCTCGAGCTCTTGCAATTGATAGAGGGACACAACTACCAGACTTTTGATGAGATATTGACGGCAACTCGAAGGCATGAGATCACTATTCAGAGGCTTGCGACAAGGACTGGGGGTCAGAAGAGATCCCACAGTTAGATAGAAGGAGGAGGGGGAGCAGCGCCCCGAGCAACAGCACCATCCACTGGCATTCGTATCCACGATATGGCGATACGAGGACCAGCACCACCCAGGCAGCAGCAGCAGCAGCAACAGAGGAAGAACCAGCAACCCCCGGCGGGCTGCACTTATTGTGGGAAGATGGGACACACTCGAGATGTGTGTCGGACATTAAATGGACTGTGTCTGATATGTGGAAATCCAGACCATCGGGTTACCACATGTCCCATGAATTCGAGGTCAGGAGGACCAGGGCAGCAGTTTCCTGCTCTGCTAGCACCAGGGGCAGGCCAGTATCAAGGACCAGCAGTGGCAGTAAGGCCGTTGGCACAGCGTCCGTTAGTACCGCAGGCTCAGATGTTTCGGCAGCAGGGACCGCCGATGCAGCAACACCAGCATAGACCACCCCAGCATCATCAAGGCAGGGGCCAGCAGCAGCACCAGGCTAGGCCGCAGCATGGAAATCAGCAAGGAGGTCGAGGGCAAGCATTCACTCTGTCCTTGAAAGAGGCATTGGCATCGGGAGATGTTGTGGCAGGTAACATTCTCGTCGCCTCATATCCCGCAGTAGCATTGTTTGATTCAGGAGCATCCCATTCATTTATATCTGCACGATTTGTGACACGACTAGGAATGGAGTTCGAGGCATTGCCAGGAAGGTTGAATATACTCACTGGTAATGGGCTCGTAGGAGTTAGTAGAGTTATTTTAGCATGTAGTATTGTGGTTTGCGGGCATTCCTTACCTGCCCGGTTGATAGAATTTCCTGTTGAAAATTTCGACGTTATATTAGGCATGGACTGGCTGAAAGACAGTCATGCGACAATAGATTGTCGTAGAGGGAATGTATCTTTTGATATTTCAGGCATAAAGAGGTTTACCTTAGTCAGATCAGAGGCAACTCAGCAAGAGCAGGGAGTAGTGACGGCGATGGAGGAAGTTCAGATCCCGAAGGTAGTTGAAGAATTTCTAGACGTATTTCCTGAAGAACTTCCAAGTCTACCACCAGTTAGAGATATTGAGTTCAGTATAAAATTGGCACCAGGAACTAAACCGATATCAGATCAAGTTTACAGAATGGCGGATTCAGAGCAGGCCAAGGTATATCAGCACATAGAGGAACTGAAGGAGAAGAAGCTCATCCAAGCTAGCGTGTCACCATGGGCAGCACCAGTGGTACTTGTGGGGAAGAAGGATGGGTCATCCAGATTGTGCATTGATTACAGGAAGCTTAACGCAGCAACAGTGAAGAACAAGTACCCACTACCCAGGATCGATGACTTATTTGATCAGTTGAGCAAAGCTAGAGTTTTTTCTAAGATAGATCTTCGTTCAGGGTATCATCAAGTGTGGATTCGGAAGGAGGACATTCCCAAGACAGCATTCAGGTCGAAGTATGGGCATTATGAATTCTTAGTAATGCCGTTTGGTTTGACCAATGCTCCAGCAATCTTTATGGATTTAATGAATCGCATCTTTATGCCGTACCTGGATCAATTTGTCGTTGTGTTTCTCGACGACATTCTTGTATACTCTGCTAGTGAAGAGGAGCATGAAGATCACCTCAGGAAGGTGTTACAGGTTCTGAGAGAGAACCAGTTGTATGCCAAGCTCAGCAAATATGAGTTTTGGTCGGATCACATTTCATTTTTGGGTCATATCATATCAGGAGCTGGAGTAGCAGTGGATCCCAAGAAGGTAGAAGCAGTAGAAAGTTGGCCAGTACCCAAGACCGTAGCAGATGTACGGAGTTTCTTGGGATTGGCAGGATATTACAGAAGGTTTGTATCAGATTTTGCAAGACTTTCAGCGCCTATGACACGCTTGACACGGAAGGATGTGCCATTCGTCTGGTCAGCAGAATGCCAGACATTATTTGAGAATTTGAAGCAGAAGTTGATATCAGCGCCTATTCTTACATTGCCAGTTGGACCCGGAGGTTTTACAGTATATTGTGATGCGTCAGGTAAAGGACTTGGATGTGTCCTTATGCAACATGGGAAGGTGATAGCATATGCATCTAGGCAACTTTGAGACCACGAGAAGAATTACCCAACTCATGATTTGGAATTAGCGGCAGTAGTATTTGCTTTGAAGCTATGGAGGCATTACTTATATGGTGATCGAGTGGATATGCACACGGACCATAAAAGTCTGAAGTACATCTTTACTCAGAAGGAACTAAACATGAGGCAGAGGAGATGGTTGGAGTTGATCAAGGATTATGACGTGGAGCTTCAGTATCACCCAGGCAAGGCTAATGTAGTAGCAGACGCTCTTAGCAGGAGAGGCGGCGCATTTATGCTGACAGCACAGAAGCATATCTTAGAAGACCTTCAGGAGATGGGCATCGAAGTTATATTTCCTAGTAATGTAGGAGTTCTAACTAGTCTACAAGTCCAATCTGACTTAGTAGACAGGATCAAGGCAGCTCAGGCACAGGACCCAAGGATTCAGAAGCTTAGGGCAGAATGTGAGTCAGGGCTCAGGAAGGAGATAAGAATTCATGAAGATGGTACACTTAGGTTTGGATCGCGTTTATGTGTGCCTAGTGGAGATATCAGACAGGAGGTCATGGCAGAAGCTCACAGTTCTCAGTATTCTATTCATCCTGGAGGGACCAAGATGTACCAAGATATCAAGCAGCATTTCTGGTGGAACGGAATGAAGAGAGAGATAGCTAGATTTGTTTCCCGTTGCTTGGTATGTCAGCAGGTGAAGGCAGAACAGCAGAGGCCAGCTGGGCTATTGCAACCGCTTCCTATCCCGGAATGGAAATGGGAGCATATTACAATGGACTTTGTGACCGGTTTACCAAGATTACCAAGTGGTAAAGATGCTATTTGGGTGATAGTAGACCGACTTACGAAGGTAGCACACTTTCTTCCTTTCAGAGTAGGGCAATCTACAAAAAAATTGGCAGAATTATATATGCAACAGATAGTCAGTCAGCATGGAGTCCCTGTCAGTATTGTGTCGGATCGAGATACCCGTTTTATATCGCATTTCTGGAAGAGCTTACATCATAGTCTGGGTACCAAGTTAAGATTTAGTACGGCTTACCATCCACAGACGGATGGGCAATCAGAAAGAACGATTCAGACTTTAGAAGATATGTTACGAGCTTGCACTCTAGATTTTGGAGGGTCTTGGGAGAGTCACATGCACTTGGTCGAGTTCTCATACAACAATAGTTATCAGGCCAGTATCCAGATGGCGCCATTCGAAGCATTATATGGTAAGAAGTGTAGGTCACCGCTTGCATGGGATGATATCGGAGAGAGGAAGATGCTAGGCCCAGAAATGATTATTCAGACGGTTGAAGTAGTTAAAAGGATTAGAGAGCGACTTCGAGTTGCGCAGGAGCGGCATCGTCATTGGGCGGACCAGCATCATAGGCCGTTAGAATTCTCTGTTGGGGACCACGTATTCTTGCGGATCTCACCTACTCGTGGGGTCATTAGATTTGGCGTTCGTGGGAAATTGAGTCCGTGGTACGTGGGCCCATTTGTTATCCTTGATCGGATAGACGATGTTGCTTATCGTTTATCACTCCCACCTTCGTTACGAGAGGTGCATGACGTGTTTCATGTATCTCAATTACGTAGGTATGTATCGGACCCAAGCCATGTCCTCGATCACTCTGAGCTGGTTGTTGGTACCAACCTGTCTTACGAGGAACAGCCTGTGTCCATTTTGGACCGAAGAGAGAAGATACTCAAGAACCGAATAATTAATCTTGTCCGTGTTGCTTGGGGTCATCACTCCTTGGGAGAGTCAACGTGGGAACGTGAGGATGATATCCGATCACGGTATCCACACCTGTTTGACTCACAAGGTATATTTCTTTCTGTATACCTTGATTGTCTTGATTTCTCATGCTTATCACTTTATGGGTAGAGCTACTTGATATCGTAGATTGATGGATTTACATATATAGTACTTGCTTCTGATATGGTAAAAATGATTGCTTGCTCACTAGAATTGCTTGATCACTAGAATTGCTTGTATTAGTTTAGCCCCGATGTTTCTATCCTGCTTGGATTTGAAATTTCGAGGACGGAATTTTTCTAAGGTGGGTAGAGATGTCACTCCCCGTTCCCGGAATGCGTATTTTTATATATGTACAACTCATGAGCATTTATTTAGTATTTATCATGTAGTATTCTGTATTTAAATTTTCATGTTAATTAATTATCTGCTCTTTAAATTCCATGTTAATTTATTTCTGCAATTATATTTCTGCAATTTTATTACCTGTATTTTATTTGTTGCTTTAGTCTTATTGGGTTTCGGCTTGGATGGATCTGTGCAACCCGGCCCAATACCCCACCTACCACCACTCCCCCTATTTAAAGCCACCCTCTCCTTTCTCTCTCCTCATTACTTCATCCTCACCATTACTTCTTCTTCTTCCTCTCATTACTCTCCACCACCTACCAGCAGCAGGAGAAGGCAAGTGCAAACTTGCTTCTCAATCACCTATTTTTATGGATCATTATTCTTCCTCTCATGATCCTGAGAGAGTTTAGTGTTTGGCATTTTTGATTTCTACGGCTGGTTTTCTCTAGATCTAAGTTATAGTATTTTGGCTGTTCTTGGGTTCTTGGTCCACCAACTTAGCGTGTGTTTTGGCACTGGAGCAAAGGCTCCATGGGACTTGGAGTTTGGGAGATGTTTCACGCACACGTTCTTACGTGCTCGCGTAAACATCAGCCCAGTCACGCACACGTCTATACGTGTTTGCGTGTATTTCAGTCACGCTCGCATTTGCGTGCGTATATTTTTAGTCACGCTCGCATTTGCGTGCGTGTATTTTCAGTTACGCCCGCATTTGCATGCGTGTATTTTGAGTCACGCTCCTGTCCATGAGCTTGCGTGCGTGACTTTTCACGATCACATTGTGCGTGACTTTTGGCGTGCGTGACTTTTTCACCCTCACGTTGAGAGTGCGTGCGTGAATCACTTGTCACGCTTCACTTTTCACACCCACACTTGCCAGCGGGTATTATGTTATACGCTCACTCCTCCATGCTAGACTTAGCGTGACTTGTTGGTCTTAGCAGAGACTTCTTGCGTGACTTTTGGACTTAGCTTAGACTTGTTGGCGTGACTTCCTGGCTTGGGTGTTTTATTCTGTTCCATACTTTATTCATTTAATAGTAGCAGGATAATTCCCTATTATATCCTTACGCCTTTATGCATGAACCCGAAATCTTAGCATGTTAATATTTTAATGCCTATGGTTGTGTATTAGTGCCAAGTGTTTGGATTGGTATATGGATATCCAGTGAGACTGGAACTTGACCTTGAGAGTTATAGACTCAACCCTATTTAATGATAAATGACTTTCATGCCTTGTCACCATTAATGACGATGGTTATTTAACTAATTGATCATGCGTTCCTAGTTGGAACTAAGAGACTGGCTAGTCGTCTTATTAAAATAAATGAATGAGACACGTTCATGTTTTGAACTATTGCAATCGACTGGCTGATCCCGAATATTGACATACATGCACATGCAGGCTTCAATCTATTTATTTAATTATTTATTTATTTATTTTCTACAAAAGAAGCATGTGTACTTTATGGTCAAGGCATGACTACCGTGGTTAGATTTGATTGTTGTATTACGCTATGTAAGACCTGCAACCTAACCGCACTGGTATCGTTGTAGAGTTGTGCATATCGTACCCCGTACGAAAGTACTCATTTGAATGACCATGATCCACGGCATGGGATTTCACTCAACATAGGGACTATTAAGTTAAATAAAATAATGATTGCATGGAGAGAATGGATTCCCGAGTTCTTATATGGCAGCCCCCTTGGGACGAGTAGTACCCGACGGGCCGGCTGGTTCCCACAGATACTGTAAATCTGCCACACGGGCAGGGAACAGTATCTGCTTTTATTATTATTGTATATTGTATATTGACGGGCGTCCTGCTAGGACTCGTCTAATTCATACATGGCGTACATGATTGACTGGATAGACTAGCCTTGCTCGCACATAGTAAGAACTGAGAAATCTTTATTGCATTATTCCAGGATAACTTGAGACCCACAATAGCAAGCCGTAGAATTTGATTGGCCGTTCAAGATGATTTGTTTGTGTACTGTACTACTCTGTTACCTAACTGGGATGATCAGAATGTCAGGACATGACGGGCCAACTTCTGTCCTTGTTTGGTTGGGAGGTTGGTTCGAAGTGTCGTGATGTGATGTGAATCCTAGTGGAAAGCAGAGATCTATTATCATTATATTCTTTTACTTACTGGTTTATGTCCTTCATATCGTCCTTCCTTGTGGTACTTGCTATTAGAGGTCTAACCTCTATGGTTTTGCATGGCCAGATTTAGAGCCGGTTCCCGAGGATCCAGCGTACTTCTACCTCCAAGATGGTCAATACTAGAGGCATGATAGCAGGAGGACTCGAGTGGGTTCCTTACTTCACCGCTCGTTTTGTTATTTACCTTATTACTTAGCCGTTTGGCACCGACATATTAATCGGATTGTCTTGTACTTACTTTTACATGATTGTAATTAAGTCAGACAGCAGCTGATAACGATTGTGTATACTTGCTATATCATCTGGCTATATTTTGTAAAGCCAGATCTCAAGAACATTTTGACTGAGCGTTTGGGATGCCTTACTGCTTTATCTTACATGTTCTCTATTTCTGTTTCCTTGCTTGAATGATTGAGACAATAGATGTGTAATGACCATAGTAAGACCTTTATGTAGTATGCACCCCCTCGTCTGGTTAGACAGCATTGATCGTATTATACGGTATTCATCTACCCGTAATACGTAGCTGGCTGAGTCATTCCCCCGCTCTCCAGTATTCTGGTTCTGGGGCGTGACACATGTCATCTACAGCTGTCCTATAGTAGGTGTCTATGCAGGCCTCCTCCTCATCCTCTGTAAAATTTTCAACAGGTCCAGTCAGGACGGGAGCGAGCACAAAACATCTCACGCAGTTCATATCGAATTAGGAAATATAAAGCATGCAATAGAGTAAAGTACATGAAACGCTGAAAGAAGAAGATATATGAAAACAGTAGAGATTTGATAACAGAAAATATCTAAATATGATAAGTAAGAACTGTAAGGAACATGTGATTTAGAGTACAATCTGGTTATGTAAACGGGCTAGAAAAATGCAATGGTAACTCCATTGTACGTGGGTGTACAATAGACATATACAATAGTTATACAATGTTGTACAATAGGATTTGAGTACATAACCAATTCTACTCCCCCTCCCCAATCAATACACAAGGATCTACTCCAGTTACGTTATCTTATACAATAGTGTACAATATTATACAATGGATGTACAATGTTATACAATAGTGTACAATGGTCTATCCCTGGGCTCATGTGATAATGAGAGTACAATATGCACAATGAGTATACAAGGATATGGGTATTCAATAAATACAATATGGAAGTAAAACGCACATCATAATATGTATCTAGTGAATACAAGGGGATAACGTCCCAAAAGGAGATCCATATAGTACCAATCCGTGATAACAATCGTGTTAGCATCAAGTACAGTAATCTAGAGCAAGAATGTAAATCCAGACAAATATTGTCACGCCCCGCTCCCATAGGAGCGATCGTCCTCGCTAAGGCGTGATGCCGCACGAACCTAGATTGCGTTCGTGCAAGGCGGGTTCCATAACGGCCGATTACAGCGGCTGCGACGGGGTCGTCGCACAGAAGTCCCGAGCAGAGACATTGATCACGTAGCGGAAATTTAGAACAAACACAAGTTATTCAAAGAAGCTCTTTTATTGATATTAAAACAATGGTTACATTGGGGGCACAAGGCCAAGATTACAATCACTCAAATACACTCGTCTCACATTACAAATCGCTCAGCTCTCTCTCATCTCTCGATACATATTGTCGATCCAGCGGAAGCTTCGGAAGGCGATGTCCATACATTATGTCCCGTATAAGTCTGGTCTTCACGCGACCGCACGCTTCGAATTGCCAAGGAACTCCGTGCCTCGACGCATCCAAACGAGCCCCGCACCACGAGCTTCTACCTGTGCCTGCACATAAACACTGTGTGGGTGTCAGTACCACTGTACTGGTGGAGTGAGCTCCTCGCCCACCCATACAAAACCTACACGTTTCATTTACTTTGTGCAACATAAACCCCTTTACGATTGTCTTTCTAATCTTGCCTTAGGATCGATTTTTGGACCGACGCTCGGCCTATTTAGTGTCTTTAGACCATCTTCGTGCCTTGCACTAATAACGTACCCATACTTTGCCTCTAGACCTTTTTCGTGCTTGCATTGTCAACGTACCGACTCATACTTGTCTTTCGTACCATACTCTTGGACATAACGACTAGGTCGTGTCAAATACTTGCCCTACGGCCCTTCTCGACTTAACTCGAAACGTATAACCCAACTTGTGGAACCGATGTTGAGAACTCAGCACGATAACGTATCTCGTGCGAAGCACGTGTCTTTTACGTATAACCAAATCGTAGGCTTTATAACACTTTGGTGCAACCGAGCACACATTTCACAACACAACGCATACCGTGCTTACGCGTCCTTTGTTACGACCGACGCCGTGCATGCGGATTCGTCGCCTAGCACGCCATTTATCTATATGAAAGGCCACTGGCATGACAAGCCATCACGGACATAGCTCGGGTAGATGGCGGGTCCTTCGATGCAAGGTAGCTAGCCCCATGGAAAGCCCCCGACTACCCACGCAATAAAAGCATGCGCTGCTATAACGTCTACCTCCTAGGACGACTGGGCCCGGTGCCCCGGCGTATAACCAGTCTAGGCAGAAATCCTTGTCGACAAGGTGTCCAATGACCACGCACCTACGAGACATCTAAACTCACGTAAATGCATGGCCTACTTGTTGGTACGATCGGAACTATACTTAGCAACTCGTGCTCTGAATCACACTTGGCATAACGTGCCTCGGGACCGCGAGACTCCCAACCGAGGGACCGCCTCGAAACTCAACGTGGATAGGAACGCGAGACTTCCAACCGAGGGACCGCCTCGAAACTCAACGTAGATAGGAACGCGAGACTCCCAACCGAGGGACCGCCTCGAATACTCAACGTGGTTAGGAACGCGAGACTCCCAACCGAGGGACCGCCTCGAATACTCAACGTGGTTAGGAACGCGAGACTCCCAACCGAGGGATCACCTCGAAACACCTTTGAACTCGAGGGAACGACTACTACGTAGCCTTCCAACTTAACTTGAACAAAACGTATTCCTTAAGTGCCATGGACCGTGGCTAACTTTACATCATGCCAACCGTGGCTCGTGCCTGTAACTGACTTCCGTCTTACGCGACGCTATCACCCAAGTCATATGTTATATGACGGCCCGTGAGATCGTGGGACCATTTGACTTGACAACCGTAGAATGAGCAGGACGGCACTTGGAATGACTTAGGTCGATCGGCATAACTTTGCCTAACTTACTCAAGCCTACAACTTAATCCAAGGGACGAGCCAAGGCTATGCCAAGCCTTGCGCAGCGGAAGTTCTTCTCCCAAGCCACGGGACGAAGGATCGAGTGTCATTTTAAAGCACGCTGAGCCGACTTCTATTGAGACCGTGGGACCATTTTCCATGTTCTAAGACATTCCGACGGGTCGGGATTACTCCCTTAGCTATGTGCGTTCGTAGCTTTTATATTAGCCTACTTGTGCAAGTTGAAAACAAATAAATTATTAAGTGAAGGCTAAGATGAAGCGAGTTCACCGAAACTCCCCCACCTGAGCGATTTCTTCGAGTCGCCGTTGTGAGGCCAAGTCCGAACGCCGTCGGCGTTTCGATTCCTCCGATTGACTTTGCGGGACGGGGCACTACAAATATAAAACGGTCAGAGAATGTACTCGCCTGCTAGCCTGAGTGTCTGAAGAGAATATACTGTCCGAGGAGTGGTGTCTGTCTCCTATAGAACAGCACAAGTCACAACAAGTCTAAAAATGGTAAACTGAAGTTCTACTATGCATTCTACATGAATCTAGGTCAATCTAGGCTAAGGTCAACTCTTGGTCAACTTCTAGAAGTCAAACTAGGTCAAACTAGTCTAATTAGTCTGTTCTAGGCCTAAACAAGTCTATCTAGACTCCACACTGACATACCATGCCATAGGCTAGAAGACTAGGCCATGGGCCAATAGGCAAAACCACATTCAGTTCCATATCTAAAATAATACACAAGTACATTATGACTATAAACTCTAACATAGGAAATCACACACTAACTAGTTAGATAGGCTAATAGGATATCATGGCATAAAGGCTAATAGGAAAAATCATATCTTGATGTGATACACAATATAACTTAGAATTTCCTATAGGCTATGAGTATACCATACTACCATATATGACAATACTTATAAATATACACATATGCATATGAAGGGGCACTCAAGTGTATGTGTGTCACAAGTGAGAGAGAGAGAGAGTGCTAGCGAAACATGTGAGGCAAGAGTGAACATGTGTGGTCATGTGTGTGTGACAGGGGTACATGGCTATAGGCTATGTGTGTGTGCACTAAAGAACTGTTACAGGAATTAATAGGGAGAAACATGTATTGAAGACAATGTGTATGTGAAGGAGTGAGTGACCATGTGTGTAGATGTGTGTGTGAATGTGAGGGTGTTTGGGACTGATAAGTGTGTCAAGAGGGCTGTTTTGTGGGCCAAGTTGGACTGTTTTGGGACAGCCAACAAGTTGGTTTCATGGACCTTGGTTGAGGCCATGTGGACTGATTGTTGGGCCATACATGCTGTCAATGGGAGGGGGCTTAGGGACTGGATGGGGTAGCTAATAGCAGGTTTTAGGGGCTCCTATGGGGCTATAATTGCCAGGTTTAGGGGGGCTTGGTTGGGGTGAATGTAGGGCCTGTCAATGGGTGAAAGGGGACTTGTTGTAGGCTGTTTTAGGAGAACAGATAAGGGACTGAGTTTAGGACATGTTGTGGCTGATATGGGGGTGTCTGTTGGCTGTGTAGGGACAGCTCTCATGGGTAAATGACAGGCTTGGGGACTGCAATGATCAGGGGTGTGAAGGGGGTAATGTTGGCTGCTATGGCTTAGTTTAGGAGACTTGTTAGGACAGGGTTGTGGGTCAACATATGGGCTATCAAAGATGACAGGAACTGAACAATGTTACCTAAAACAATTCTAGATTTGAAGGAAACACAACACCATAATACCTATTACCTATTAGCAGTTACTCACATAGGAAAAAACAGGATACATAGAGAGGGCTGTGTGTGATGATGCAAATCTGAGATTTATTCAACGTGGGAAACACCCAAAATTCAGTTATACACATAGGAGAGTTCCCCCATCTCAGTTGAACAGTTCAAAACCAATCCTAAGTGAATTCTCAGTTTTACATAACCAAACCAAAACCCAGTTTTCAGATTAATCCACAAAACAAGTCCAAAATTTGCATACTAACAGATAGCTATTAGGAGAACAGATTTGAGCCTTAAAAACATGCAATTTAACATGTAGATTTGGTAAAAAATGATGCTAAACTCCATTCTCAAAATCTGGAAAAATTGGAATGCAAAGAACAGTTCACAGTTTATAGGAAAATAGGAAATTTGGAAATTGAACCATGAAACTGAATAAAAACTCAATACAGTAGTTGGTAAAGAATGGACACAATGTGTACGTGTTATGTGACGTGTTTGTGTCCACAAAAGTGGACACAAACGTGTCCAAATCAATAAAAACCCAAAAACA
Source organism: Iris pallida (assembly GCA_029216955.1). Lineage (NCBI taxonomy): Eukaryota > Viridiplantae > Streptophyta > Magnoliopsida > Asparagales > Iridaceae > Iris > Iris pallida. The sequence continues at coordinate 2,168,386 of JANAVB010029216.1, forward strand.
GTAAATACTAAACACAGTATCAGAAAACAGCGTGCACGTGTTCTCCTCGATCGTGTGCACGACACAAAGCGACACAACCCACGAGATTGTGTCCAAGTATCGACCTAGACTAGGGCTAGGGTTAGGACACCCTGTCTCGTGTCCACGTTGCGTGTACGCGACACGAGACACGCGTATCAGTGCACATTTTCGAGAGAAAACTGCACAGGCAAAAACCAGTGCACGTGCTCGTGCGTGTCCGACACGCCACGTGGGGGTATGAGACTCGACACACGTCGTGTCAGTCACGAGGACGTCCCATGTGTCAAGTGTCAAGTGATGATGTGGCGTGTCCAGGCAACAGTGGCCCCCGATCAGCAGGGGATCCAAATCTGTGCGCACGTGCACGCACAGCGCGTGTCCACGCGTCTAAATCGACACAAGCCGACACGAAAATCCCCTCAGAAGAACAGGAAAGCATAAGCAATAACAAAAACAAATTTCCTATTCAAAAACATCCTAAAAATTAGGTCGAAAGGTTCTATCAGGCATTTCGACAAACACTACAACCTAGGCTCTGATACGTGTCCAGAACGGACACGAAAGCACTGACACAGGACACGAATCTTATCCAGACATTAGGGGGACTCTTAGGGCTCCCTATTGGTGAAGACTACATGAAATTTCATGGAGAAATGAAAGAGATACCTCAATGTGAAGTTTCAATGGAGAGGGTCCTTTGTTAGCTCCTCACTTTGATATCCCAATCCAACAAATCAATACCAAACTGAAATAAAACTCCAAAAACAGCAAGTATACCAGTGTTAGAACCCATTGCAACTGATTTGGGGATTTTAGGACCTAAAATGAATTTGTGGTGAATTAATGAAGACAAGAACTCACCTCCTTCTAAACTTGAGCTTTCCTAAAAGAGGCAACCCTAAACTAAGAGAGTATTTATAGGGTGGTGTTCCCAAGGAGGATATGGTGGCTGGCCACTTAGCCTAGGGTTTAGGGTTTTGAAACTTGTCTTGGGCTTTGGGCCTAGTCATTAAACAAATGACTTAAAAGTCACAAGTCATGGCTTGTGGTCAAAACTTCCTATTCAAAACTCAATATCCTTAATTGTTTTCACTAACTAGAGTATGGTTGACCTAACTTAACCTAGGATCTCTTATCTAGTCAAGTCCAACTTAACTAGGGTTAGGTCACAAAGTCAAAGCTTAGTCAAAGTCAACCTAGTCAACCCTCAATCAAACAATTCCAAAATAAATTCTAAAAATTTCCAAAAATTTCAATAAATCCTAAAATGACCAAAATATCCTCTAGGCTAAAATGTGCTAATCAAATATCCTAATCACAATGACTAGGCTCTATGTCAACAGTCTAAGGCTACACTAGTCAATGCACCAAAATCATAAGTCATGATTTAAATGGTTTAAAAATGATTAAAAATTACCAAAAATTATATTATTAAATAAATATCATAATTAAATAAATTAAAATACAAAATTTCAAAATTACCCTCATTTCAGAAAACTGGGTGTTACATTTTTCCGGTCTGGTTCAGTATTGACCCGATATTTTTTAAAAATTAGTATGTTTGCAAAAAAATTAATGTCCATAAGGGATTAATTTGGACCACTTAGGTTAACCCAGTGGTTGAAACAACTGGTTGAACCAATTTGATCCGACCCAGTGCCTTAGCCGGGTCAACCACCCGTCCGATTTTTAAAACACTACTCTCGACTCCCAACTCTGGTCATTTAATTAAATAAAATGAATAATAAGCTCCCACCCTAATTCAAATAGGAATCCCTGATCCGGTGTCCCAATCCTGTCTTCCCTCTATGCAGGGCCGGCCCTGGGGTAAGCCGGATAAGCCTTGGGGCTTGGGCAACCCCTCTCTGCTAGGACAATCCTTCTCTGTTAGGGCAACCCCTTAGGCTCAGCATAACCCCACCAAAGGGTTAAAGGGCAACCAAAATTAGCTCTAGGATAGAGCAACCTAAACTTCCGGACCGGCTCTGCCTCTATGACATGTTGACCTATTTGTTTATTTTTATCGGTGGGGCCCACATGTCATAAAGGGAGGACAATACTCGGACACCGGATATAGAACAGCTGATCCGGTTCCGGGATAGAAGGGCTAAGTTGATTTGCCTATCCCAAAACTATGTACCAACCAACAGAAGGAAAAAAAAAAACAGAAATTTGAAAGAATAAACCGCGGGAAGGACACCCACAGGTTCTTGTACAAGCATGGCCGGCCAAAGATGCCTCCTGTGCCAATTGTCTCGCCTGCGATTGGTCCACTTTCTTCCCTCTCGACACCTTCACCACCGCTTGCTCACTTCCAAACAGAACAAGTCCACTTCCCCATCTCTGAAGTCCCACCACTTGCGGCTCTCTGTCGCACTTCCCATCACATTCCTCAACTTCTCCTCCATGGCGTCCCTCGAAGAGCTGCTCGCCGAGGAAGGCTTCAAGAAGGACCCGGCCGCCGCCGGCCTACCGGGGCCGAGGCCGCCCGCAACGAAGAGGGCCGTGAGCATGCCGGTCCGCGCGAACGGCCCGCCCCGCCCGATGTTCTACAGCGAGAGGAGGGAGAGGATGAGGACGAGCACCACCTTCGCACGGCCAGCACGGAGGACGATGCAGTCCGTCGACGGGTCCGGAGCGGCTGCCGCCGCCGCCGCCACGCTATCCAGGATCAGGGAATACGAGTACGAGAGCTACGTCGAGCGAGGGGGGTCGTCGGAGGATTGGCGAGGGGAGGAGGGCTACAAGCAGAAGTACAGCAATGAGCTATTCGAGGACAGCTCCGGTAGGAACGGCCTTGGAGCAAAGTCGAGCTTCAGGGACGGCCGACGCGGACGAGAGGAGCTCGAGCTCGATCTCGATCTCGGGAGCTCGCCCGGTCCGGAAGTAGCCCTCGACAGGGTCGCGATAAAGGCGGCCGTCTCGATCTTGACCGGCCACTTGAGGCGCTTCTTCAAGGACGAAGCCTTCCGGGCATCGACGTACGGCAGGTGCGCCTCCTGCCTGGGGATCGCCGACGTCGACGGAGAGAGCAACAAGGAGGCCGGGGTCGTCGCGAGCCTGAAAGAAGCGGCCAGGAGCGTCGAGAGGGCGGTCGTCGGGAGGTCTAGCGCCACGGAGGTGAAGAAGGCCTCCCTGGAGCTAAGCGTCGTAGCCGGCCTGAGCTCGGTCGAGACGAAGGACGGGTGCACGTTCGGCATCCCCAACGCGCGCCTCGCGGCGTGCGCGCACCTCTACCTGGCCCTGATCTCCAAGTTCCGGAAGGAGGACCTGGCGTCGGCGAAGCACGTGCTCCGAGTCTTCGGCAGCTCGCCGCGCCAAGCGAGGACCGCTCTGCTGCCGGGGCTCTGGGAGTGCTTCTTCCTCCCCCACCTCTCCCACCTGAAGGAGTGGTACGACGAGGAGTCCGAGTCGGTGTCGGGGAGGAGGAACGGGGAGAGGAAGACGCGGCTCCTGGAGGAGCTATACGGAAAGATTCTCGACACGGGCACGTATCAGCTGACGGTCTACTACAAGGACTGGCTGGAAGGGGCAGAGGATCCTCGTCTCCCCTCCATTCTGGTGCCCGATGCGTGCTTCCGGGAGAAGACGCGGGGAGCATCGACGTCGCGCTCGGCCAGCTCCGGCGGCGGGTCGAGCCCGAGGAGCAATGCTTCTGGCTCTCGAGCGACGGTTAGCATGAAAATGTACGAATCCCTTTTCGAGCGGAAGAACGAAGAAGCCGATGAAATAGCTGATCGGGAGGAGGAGCTCGAGAGGGAAGATGAACAGTTCGAAGAGGAAGAAGCTCCCGATGACGCACCGGACGGAGAGGAAGAACTCGCGGCGGCGGTAGAACACGGCCGGAAGGATCGTACTACGTGCTCACCGGACGCCGAGGAGGATCTGTATAGTAATGTAAGTAACCTTCTGTCCGTCAGTATTCTGTTGGATACTCTTTGGCTGTAGACAGTCCGAATTGATACATCGACTCCTTTCAGACTTCTCCGACCATCGTACAACGTCCATAGTACTTCATAGTTGAACACGAGATATATACATAATAGTTTGCACTATCGGTCTATACCGATCGATAAAGTCGATACCGATACGATTTGGTATGTCCCGATCCAATACCGACCGATACTTGTCAATACAGACATTGGCGTCTTTTTTTCAGTCAATTCAGTAAATAAAATTGAACAAAAACAGGCTAATAAGCAAGGATATAAAAGGTAAGATTGTAAAAAAAATTGTACACCAAGAAAACCCGTACATCATCGTAGGTAAACCAATCATCAAGAGTGACTATTATTTCATTCATTTTGAAAACTACTTATGAAACAATACAGAAAATATTTAAGGTCAGCTTGGTAACGATATTTTCACCGATTTTGGGGTGTTTTTGATGGGTGGCTTTATAAACACCCCAAAGTCGATGTAATGTAATTTTTGGTGGCTTTATAAACACCTCAAATCGGTGGATTTTGACGGATTTTATTATTTTATTCCATTTATACTCTCACAAAAAACTATAATTATAACTACTAATATCTTTCCATATTTAATTTTACTCGTGTAAAAAAACTTTCAAAACCGCTTCTTAGTGAAATACCAAGCATCAATCAGACTGGCTTAAGACAGTTCTGTATCGATACTTTGACTCCTTTCGGACTTCTCAGAGCATCGTACGGCGTCCATAGTACTCCATAGTTGAACACGAGATATATACAGCATAGTTTGCATTTAAGTCGATACTTATACGATTTGACATGTTCCGAGATACCGGTATTGGCGTCTTCTTTTTGTCAATTCGGTAAATAAAATTGAACGAAAACAGATTAATATTAATATTAACATTAACATTAGCATTAATTAATTTTAATTTTAACATTAAAATTAATATTAACATTAAATTAAAATTAGCATTAGCATTAACATTAAAAATAAAATAAAAAATATTTAGATAATTAATTTTTTTGGTTAAAACATAACATATCAGCTGCCATATCAGATGTCACATAATGGAAGAGAAAGCTTTTACATCTTAGGTAAACCAATCATCAAGAATGACGATTATCATTCATTTTGAAAACTATTTATGAAATAATACAGAAATATTGAACGTTACCCCTAAATGTTTAAAATATTTTCTTTAAATGTATTAATAACTATTTGCTTTTCAATACAAATAATTCGGTACTCCGATCCAAAACTACGAATAGTGTACACATCGCCGATACGAATGCTCATAAAATGGTTCGATACCCAGGGGCGGCCCTGGCCCAGGGCAGGCCGGACGACGGTTTACGGCCTCCTGATGAAAGGGAGCACCAACATAAAACTGTCTATAATAGAACTAGTATGTATCATATTTTTTTTTAATATTATATATGAGGGTCCCATTTTGAAAGTCCCCAACAGCTCAGAACCGACCCTGTCGATATCGATTCCGATATCGATAGAGCAAACCTTGATATATGGCCGTAATATTCATCTCAGGTGCTGCTGGCCGACGAGTGGGCAGCTGAAGGATACTACAGGTCAAGTAAACCTAAAGATGCTCGGCAACAACAACCTAGACTCGGTAACGGAAATGCGAAAGGAAATATGGTCGCTCTGCAGAAGCTAGCACAGGATGCCTTCCGGCTTCAGCCTCCGAGTCAGAAGCACGTCCGACACGTAAGTCTATAAATTTCTGTGTATTCTTCTTCAACTAGAAACCTCCGTATATAGAAATTACAGACAGTATAAAAGAAAACAAAGATTGTACAAGAATTCTTAAAACTATTCTATATAGGAGAAAATAATTATTGACCGATTTTGCACGACGCAATTGAAACGTAGCTAAAACTTGTTGGTAAAAATATGAACAAAGTTTTTTTTTTTTTTCTACGCTACTGCATTTTAGGGGCAGCAGAATGGCACAAGCAATGCCAATTCCGAGTCGAAGAAGAATGGAGTGATCTCTGCTGATTCTGATGTGAACTCGTCTGCATTGGAGCCTAGGTATGACAAGATACTATCTATCATGCATCCGTCTTTGGAAACTTGGAACTCAAAATTTTCATTTGAACGGTTGTGTTTGAGTGTACTTAAAATGGCTTAACATGACGTTCTTGAAATTTGATTTCAAAATAGAAATTATTAGACCGAACTCATCTGGCTCTTGTGGTCAGCGAGGAGAGGTATAACTTTCTTGGGAACGATCTCCGGATCGAACCGCGAAGGAGGTGTGTGGACGCGGATGTAAAAATTGAACCCAAATGGCATTCAAACTTGTACAAAGTTCCGTGCGTTACCCCAGATATCGCAAAAAAGAACAAAAAATTATTAGGGGCACCACCAAAGTGACAGGGGTTCGTACATTTTGTAAAAAAATAAAAAATTTGATACCTAAATTATCCTTCAAAAATTCAAAAAATGTTAGGACTATCACAATTTTATGTATGTACTCTTCAGGATTTTAACAGTCCCAGTTAGGAAAACTAAGACAGTTAGACTTCCAAAATTCTGACAGGCCTAATTGTAGTTAGAAATGATAGAATCGTCCTTCCTCATCCCAATTCGACTGTCACCATCTCTAATTGTTTGATAATAAGTTCAGAATTTTGTATATTAAGTATCAAAGTACTGTTAAATTGCACCATAAGCATAAATTTTATGAAAATTATAAGCTTTTATAGTAAACCGAATTTGCCTTTCAGTGACGAATTTGGTTTTAGTGACAAAATTGAACTTTTAGCGATGAAATTTAGTGACAAACTTGGAATTTTATTGACGATTTTTTTTAATGTTTTCAAATCATTGTTCTCTAGGGGTGAGCATTATTCAGTGACAAGAGATTCGGTTCGGTTTGAAAAAAATTCGGTTCGGTTTCGGTTTTGAAAATACTAAAATTTCTTATTCGGTTTCGGGTTTCAGTTTCGGTCCAAAACCGAATAAGACTTGTACAATTATGTAAATATTCTCAATTTTATGCATATTTTGTGATTAAAAATGTGTATATTTTGAAAACAATTCTATGTATATGTTTTGAATCCAATTTTGATAATTTAACAATTAGTCCAACTTTAGACGCAACTTCGAAATATTAAATGTGTTCGTCAAAATTATATTTTTTAATATAAGTTAATCATGATCCTAACTTTGGACCCAACTCATAAAACAATATAAATATTAAAACCGAGTAAACCGAATTGTTATTCGGTTCGGTTTTGGCTAATTTCGATTTGAATTTTTAGAATTTCAGTTTATTCGATTTGGAGTACTATTTCGATTCCGTTGAAACCGAATAAACCGAATGCTCCCCCTACTGTTCTTCCGGAAGTAAAAAAAATGCAGAAAATACATTTTTTTTTTTTTTTTTTGCAAAACACAATAAACGTCCTTCTGAAATGCAAAAAAAAAAAAAAAAAATACATCCTTTTTTTTTTTCCTTGTCAACTCTTTGATGAACAATGTTAAAATTTCGGTTTCTCAGTACAGAGCCACCGGAGAGCTCCGAAGAAACGGACCGAGGCTCGTTCTTCACCAGCATCCCGACAGTCTTCAACTGCCCATTGACAGGCCAGCCATTCGGCGACCCCGTGACGCTCGAGACCGGCCGGACCTACGAGAGGGCGGCGATCGCGGCCTGGCTCGGCCGGGGCAACCCGACGTGCCCGGCCACCGGCCGGCCGCTCCGGACGCTCGCCCTGCCCGACACGAACTCGGTCATCAAGCACGCGATCGACGGATGGAGGTCCGAACACCACCGCAGAAGCCTGCTGTCCCGCGCCGCCCGGATGGTAGGAGGAGACGTGCGCGAGGACGAAGCGGCGCTGCTCGTCGTCGTCGAGGAGCTGCTCACCGGCTTCGGAGATGCGGAGACACGGGCGGAGAATGCCAGATACGTCGTCTCCCTCGGAGGCGGCCTGCGGTTCCTCCTGAGGAGGCTCGAGCTCGGGGGTCCGGACGAGAAGCCGCGCGCGGCCGCTCTGCTGCTCCGCTGCGTCGAGGCCGACGGACGCTGCAGGAGCTACTTGGCCGCCAACGTCGGGAGGTCGGGCGTCCTCGAGCTCCTCCACAGCGAGCAGGCCGGTGCGAGAAGTGCTGCAGTTTCGTTGCTGGTCGAACTCATCTGTTTGAAGAGGTTTGTGTGCTTCCTTCTAGAGGCGAGCATTATTCGATTTTGGACAAAAAATCAAACCGAATCGAACCGATTAAAAAATTCAGTTCGATTTTTAAAAAGAATTAGTTCGGTTTCAGTTTTAAAAATACCAAAAAAATATCATTCAGCTTCAATTTCGGTTTTTGGTTTCGATTTCGGTCCAAAATCGTAAACCGAATAAAAAAAATTAGTTTATATATATATATATATATATATATATATATATATATATATATATATATATATATATATATATATATTAACCGAATAAAAAAAATTAGTTTATATATATATATATATATATATAGAGAGAGAGAGAGAGAGAGAGAGAGTATATAATAAATATATCCAGGTATATTTAGTTACTATATATATTAACAAAAATACGCAAATAAATCGAAAAATCGAATAGATCGAAAATCGAACCGATTTAATTCGGTTCGGTTTGATTCGTTTATGGGCCATTTTGATTTGATTTCGGTTTTGTTCATTCGGTTTTTGGTCCAATTCGATTTTCAGTTATTCAGCGGTTTGAACCGAATTAACAGAATGTTCACCCGTACTTCGTACTCAAAAATCTTTACTTGATATGTTGAGTGATTCTAAATGGCAATTTATAAAGACACCGTAAAAGTGTTATCTAGGTATTTACAAATTTGTCATTAAAAAATGTAAAATTTTGTCCACAACGGATAAATATATTTTTGACAATCAACATAAATTCTGGATCCACAGTCATGTATGTTGTCAGAACTGTATATTTTTTCTACTTTCAGTTCTATATCCATTATATAGTGGAAACTGTCAAAAAATTTGACAGTGCATTATATTATTATGACTGTTTGGTGTCAGAAAAATTGACAGTCCTGTATCCGGACAATCCTTTAGTAAAAAAAAAAAAAATTAGTGACAAATTTGTAAATACTTAAACGGCTATGAGTAACTTTTGCAGTGTCTTTATAATTTGCCTTCTAAATATACGTTGGGTACTGCAGGAGGACCTCGATTGCGTCTTTCTTGAGCGGGTTGAAGACGGAGGCGATCCTGAAGACTATACATGTTCTTCTCGTCCATCTGCAGAGCTCGCCGCCTGAAGAAAGAGCCCTAGTTGCTGTTCTTCTCTTACATCTCGATCTTATGGTACGTCATGACCGTTTCTGAGCAATGTGCAGCCTGTGCGATCATACAAATCCCAAAAAATCGAAAGATTCTATAAAAAATTTAACCTCCGTGTATATTCCTAATGTGCAATCTTCCATAAACTTTTTTTCTCGTACCGATCACTGTAAGTATATTTAGTCTCGGAGTTTTTCCGAAAGTTGACACGAAGGTATTGCAGGCAGAGCCGAGGAGGTACAGCGTGTACAGAGAAGAGGCGGTCGACGGCATCGTGGTGGCCCTCGACAGCTGTCTGTTCGACGAGAAGGCGGTACCGAAAGCCCGTCGAGCTCTTCTGATGTTGGAGGGCCACTTCTCTTCGTCCGGGGAGGCGGTGGCCGAGGCTTGGTTGCTGAAGCAGGCAGGGTTCTACGACGTTTCTGCCACTTCCTACGATGAGGAGGTATGCCGAACTTCCGTGTCCATCCTAACACTCCGAAAATCTGAGTCGTGTCGTGTCGGATCAGAATCTAAATCTTTACCGAAAAAATTGTTCTTCGATTATTCAGGAAGGGGGAGAAGAGGAGGAAGAAGAAGAAGCAAGGGAGAGAGAGGACTGGTCGAGAACTCTGTCCATGGCGCTTCTTGCTAGCGGGAAGAGATCACTCCTGGCGACACTGAGCAAATGCTTAGCTTCAGGAAACCAGGAGCTGGTGAGGCTGTGCCTGACCACAGTAGCATGGCTGAGTGCCGCGCTGTCGCCGCCCGCCCTCGCCGAAGCCCAGCTCTCGGCGCTCTCGGGTTTCGTCCCGAGGCTCAAGGGGACCTTGGCGAACGATCCCCGGATCGAGCACAGGGTGCTCGCTTCCATATGCCTACTCAATCTCAGCAAGATTTCAGGTAAACTGTCTAAAGCTCGATTTTGACACCTTAATTTTTCACGTGCTCGATTACGAACTCTAGTCATCGTCTGACGACCTTCGTTATGCAGAGTGCAGAACCCTACTAATGACGTTCGCCGACGAGATGGGCAGTCCTCTAGAAAGTCTCATGGAGGTAACCTGGACTGCAAAACATCTATACGATCTCATCTGCGAAGAGCCTACCGACTTCATAGGCGATACGAGAGACGATTTTTTCGCCATAAATAACATCAACATTCAAAATGTATGTAGATACATGAAATTTTATTTATTTTTTTCCTCTCCCTGTATCATCAAATTTATGCATCTTCCACTAGTTTTGATGTACATAGACGAAAACATATTTCTCAAGATGGGCATAGGCAGCCATGTAATGGTTCACATAATCATGTAAAATTCCACAGTTATGAATGTTTGGTATTTTCGTCGGTAAATATACTTGCTTCCTCTTGCGCGATGCAGCTAAATTCCCTGTTTTACCGACGAAATTAAGAACAGTGCGGATAATTAGTAGCAGTCCATAAAATGTTACAGAGAGGCATGTCACAAGAACACTGGGAATATCGTTGAACAAGGACAGGCAATGCAGGTAACAACAGTCGCTAAAAGTTGCACCGACATGAGTCTTACGGTAACGTTCCTAAGATTCTTAAGACGGAGGTACATTGACGATTAAACCAACAATCCACGAAATAACGGATCCTATGACCAAACAAACAAGGAGGAAGACGACAACACCTGCCAAAATGGTTAGGAGCGGCGGGCCGTCGGGAACGCTCGAGCTGCTGCCGCCAGTTCTACCTTTGCCGGCCTCTGGGGTGGGAGGCCGGTTCCCGCTTGCAGCAAGCACCCTCGACACTCCGTTGTGCTTAAAGTTGAGCGATTGAAGACCATTTTCAAGTCTGACAGAACAGCCAAAATCTTAGTAAACATGGAAAATGAATTGAAGCAACGAAGTAACATAGGCATGGAGTACATTTATCCACCCTAGCCAGACTGATCTACATATTGTAAACCTAAATATGTTGCACAAATACGGACAGAATTCGTATCAAAATAAAACCCTCGGTAATTCATAACTTAGATGAAATAGTAATAGCTACACTAATTTGTATGCTACGAAATTTGGATGAGATCCAATCTGATTCAAAAGTATCCTCTTTGTCCAAAAGGCGGGCAATTTGAGCAGAAGATCGACGTCTTTGTCTTTTTAGATTGAGTCGTATGTATTTATGTTATTTTGTACTACAATTCCTTTGTTTCTGGTCTCATTTTCCCCGAGGAATAATGAGAAGGATTATAGAATGGATTGTTAACTATGCCTAGATCTCGGATAAATGAAAATTTTATTGATAAAACCTCTTCAATTGTAGCCAATATTTTATTACGAATAATTCCGACAACTTTAGGAGAGAAAAAAAAACATTTACCTATTACAGGATGGTGTGATTTGATTTTCTTTTTCTTTTTCTTTAGCCGTCACCTTTTAGAATAAAATGGGTATGTATTAGGACACATAGCTACGGGAATTTCAGATATCTATGATAAATAGTCAGCTATTTACACGATACGGACACGGATACAAACAAGATACAGATATGGACACCATCTTTTCCATCTGTGCAACATAGAACCTAATGAAGATAACAAAGAAAAGGAGGTTTGACAACTTGCTGACATTTGGTAAGCACAAGAGAACGCACAGGTGGAGATAATAAAAATTTGAATTTCATCGTCGCTGGAACATCTATTTGTGCGACGCATCAGCAGAAAGGTCCTGATATATATAATATAATAGGATTGTATTTTTTTTTAATGTGTTTCCAATGTTTTCATACTGTCAAACAATGATCCACGCCTGAAAATATTCCCTCCAACAAACTTAGCAAGAGATTTTAAAATATTACGACTTTGGAACGTTTTGTGACAGGCAATAGGGGTTTGACTACTTCATTTCCAGAATAGAAGAAAGCATTGGTGTAGCCAACACCAAAGTTCGCAGTCCTAATCTGATCTACATATTATAAAACTAATGAGTATAAAAAGTAAGTAGTTTGACTATTTATCCAACGTTGGCAATGCCACATGTGGAGATAAATAAAACAAAGTTTTTTGCTTCTATATAATGATTTTGGAGACCTTTTCAAATTTCAAGAATCCATGCTCAAAGATATTCTCTCAAAAAAAAGGAATTAAAGGAGAAAGCTTAATAGGAGATTTAAAATATTATGACTTGTAATAAACATTGCCGGGCAATAGGGGATTTGGCAAGTAATTTCTAGCGTATATGCCTTATATCATAATAAAGGCCATTATCAAGCAAACTGGACGAAAAGGATAGACGTAACCAAGTCCAAAAAATTGGGATAAATGCTTAGTTGTTACTCTTGTTGTATTGTACAACAGGATTCGGTCATCGTAGTCTTTTCAATCATTCATTGGTTCACTCGAAAACATCAAACTATGTTCACTAGTTCGTCCCTGATATAATTAACCAATATAATTTTAATATAGTTGTAACCAGTTATCCGGTAATATTCATATATGACAATTAAAAGTATTAAGGAATATAAAAAATCGCGCTGGGTTTTACTCTGTCAAATAACAATAACTTAATTTCTCAAAGTTACGACTTCACGTCAGTCACTAGTGTGACGGACGGTGTGTACAAGGTCCGGGAACGATGAATCACATTTCAAGATGAACGAGGAAGTATATAGAGTAGCTTCGATCAACGACCAAGTTTATCTACATATAGAAATGAAGTGCGATCGAGCAAGCAGTATTGTCTATAGTACAATCAATCAAGCCTATCGCTGATTGCGCGACTGTTGATTGAACGCGATTATCATCAAAGATTAGGTGGGTAGGTGGGTGCAAAGTAACACGCAATCAATGGACCGATGCTCATTGAGTGAATCCTATCAATGAGATGAGGTCGTCCTAGGCTCCATAGCTCTCCTTTCAGCTGAGCACTACGACGAAATATAGAAAAGAAAAGAGAAAGAATCAGTGGATGAATAAGGTGTAAGTCGTGATACAAGTCTCTTTGGTAAAGCCAAAGTAGTCAATCAAGGTTGCTTTTGACAACAGGCCTATCATTGCCCTAGGGCCTTCAAAAGTCCTAAGCCTTGTAGGTAGGTTAGGACGACCTCTGCCCAGAACTCCCGAGGAATAGAGGTGAGATATGTCAAAGTGAACGAGCGCACTGAGGAGCTCGACTCAAGTAGCAATGCTTTCACTCAGCTTAAGAAAATGTCTTGATTCTATGTCGATATCGGATTAGTACATGTATCAATCAAACGAGTCTTGTTCTGATGGGTCGGATAATTCAAAGTAAACAAAGCAAGGAGGATCAGTCTTGAAACAATTCACTGCATTTTCTTCTCTTGTATTTATTATCGCCTTCATTGTTGCTCCTCCAGTAGATATTGATGGTATTCATGAACCTATTTATGGGTCTCTACTTGATGGAGGAAAACAATATTCTCTGCAAGCCAAAACCAACCACTTTGACTGGTCCGACAGGGCAGCAACATGTACGAATTTCTTTCATAATATAGTCAGGTTGAGGAGGAGGCAATAGTCAATACAAGGAGCGCTCGAATCTTTCTTTTGAGCAAGAGGATGAAGTACAGTAGTACGAAAAAAGGCCATTTTCGATTACGTGAACTGAACGGTTAGAAAAAAATTCTTCTCACACGGCAAAACGGAACGGAATAGCGTCTTCAATCTCGGGTTGGATCGGAGGAGAACTAGCCCTCCGAGCATAGTTAAGCAACAAATGTCTCGTCCCGAGGGAAGTTGCGAATGTGATGTAGTAGCGTATTAAGCTTTCTCAAATTTTGACGGAACTTCCCCCTAAAATAATTAGGCTAGTCCCTTCATTTTGTATAGTAGCATGGAGCACGGGACGAGAATGCCATATAGTAAATAACAAAATGAGGAAGTCAAGCGTTCATATTTATGGCAAGACCAACATATCTAACCCTAGCCTGTCAAGTCGATCATTTCGCTGGCATCTCGCATTCACACTCCTGCTTGACTCACTTAAAATTGAGTACATGTTTCCCTCCTCTTCATGTTAGAATTAGAAATCTTGTATTTTATATATCCATCCGATCGAGTCCTTGGATTTTTCGCCAGAAAGAAAGACGACCTTACCTTTTTCGTAGATAGCCTCCGTGAAAGCTACTCTAGTCTCCCAGTTGACCTTCTTTTATAGATAGAATCTTCAATGATAGTTTGGTCAGGACTAATGAGTGGTTGCGAAGCATGCTTCGGAGGAGGTCAAACCTTTTCGAGTCAGTCCAGTCAGAAAGAGGAGGCAATCTAGACTGCATCTCGGGAGTTTAAAGACCATCCAATTTCAACCAAAAAAAAAAAAGATAAGGTCTTGCTTTGTCTTTTTTGCATCAACACCCTTGGGAGGTGCATTTTTCGATCATTTTTTAAAAATCGTTTTTCCTCCAAGAACTTATCTAATCGGAAAACGCATAGTATATTTACCTAAACCAATAAGTAGGTCCTTGAGCAGATCTCGCATTAGCTCCCACTTGGTTTATAACTAGAAAAGTGAATGCTTGAGCTTGAGAAGCTTCTGGCACAATGGGTCTGTCAAATTCACTAGGATAAACAGTATTATTAAAGCAGACGAAACAAGCGATGAAACCAAAACCTATAAACTATAAGACACGTGTATATATATATATATATATATATATATATATATATATATATATATATACATACTCTCCATACCATAAAAATGACTGTCATCGCTTTCACTCATTTGGCTAAAACCTACAACACTATTTTTGGGAAAGCTTCTCAGTTATTTGATAACCTCACTTCACTCACCTCGATCAGCTAGTTCGTTTCATGCCAAGTAACGAAGGTTCCCTGTTCAGGAATCACAATAATGACATCTTTCAGTAAATGGCAAACAAAAGGAAGACACGGTCCCGCGCGATAGCTAAAGATACGACCCGTGCCACACCAAGAACCCAAGCCTACATTTCCAAACTTGCCCGGGCCGCTTGGCACGGATGGAACAAACATGGGTCAATATCCTCCGCAACCGAATCAACAAGAATCCTCCACCATTCGTTGTTGTTTAAATAATCACCTAATCAAAAAGTGGCTGAATTGCATCGAGAGTAGTGCATGTCAAGAGGCGACCATAGGGAGGAAGAGAAAGAAAGGAAGCAGGCGTGCTGAGTGAGCTACGAAGTGAGGCAAGAGTAGTGAGGATAGGGAGTTCACTCCATATTTCTAGGATGAAAGAAAGTGATACCAACCGAACAAACCCAACTACCCTAGAACAACTGAAACGACCCGCCCTCATGCACTTTCACGTTCCTTGGGACCGGAACTGCAACACAAGAGCCAATATACTCTCACTTTCAAAGCGAAAAACAAATCATGAAAGAAATAATTTCTCGAATGCGGAAGAAAGGCAAAAGTGTTCGAGTTTGTTGTGTTAAGCAAGAAACAAGCATTGAGTCAAGTTGAAATAGCATGCCAGAATTTCCAGTATTTTCATTTTCGAGCGCTACAAGATCAATAATGTCGTGAGCTAGGGCTTTTGTTGCTGAGACAAAAACATCTCTTTCCATGTCTTCAAATATATAATCCATAAAGGGTTGACATGGGACTACAACCTACCGCTTTTATAGCACTGAACATGGTTTCGGATCTTAAGAGATAGATAGATAGGACTACGTCTTGTTCGATCAGGACCCTAGGCTCGCTTGATTTTTGACTATTGTCCGTATGTGTGTTTTTTTGAAGGCCTTCTTACTAGTAACCCTTGTTATGTTGAAACTGGTTTCTTGAGTTGTTGCTTAGGATCAAGAATTTGGTTTATAGCTTAAGAGACCGAGGATGGTTGATGTATCATGCATTCTCATCCGTGTCACAACTGATTTGGTAAGCTACTCATAGCAACCTTCCACGTTTCTATTTCTCTTATAAGGATAAATAAATAATGTGTAACTCCTCTTCCTCCTCGTCTTTCAGTTGATTAAATGCCCTCACGAAACGGAATATCAGCTTTATCATAGCCAGTGGTCGGATGTGCTAATAGATAAGTAAAAGTCCGATAAGTAGCAAAGTAGGGAAAATCAAAGTCAAGTTAGGTGCAGAGGTTGATATCATTCGTCGTGATTGGATCAATCAGACTCGCCCACCGGTGAGAACGGAGTCATTTTTTCATTGAACCCCTTGTTATCACTAACAGAGCTTGGAAAAAATGGCTAAGAGTGCATTCTCGGATACTTTTAGATAGATGGCAAGTAGAGCTGTCAAGACGGGCCGGCGGGGCGGGCCGGCCCGTAACCCACCATAACCCACCATTTGGCGGGACGGGGCGGGCCGACCCACCATTTTGGCGGGCTGAAAAAATTTCAACCTAGCCCAACCCACCGGCGGGCCGCGGGCTAGGCGGGCCGGCCCGCTTAATTTTTTTAAAATTTTTTTAATTATTGTTTAGTTTCTTAAAAGGGAAAAAAAATCATATATATATAATATTTTCTACTCACTCTCATATGCATCAAATTACAAGTAAAATACAAGAAACATTATAATAGTTGATATTTTTTTAAAACACCTTCATTCATGTAAATAAATGACCAAATTTAATATTTTATACGTCATTACTTGCATTAAATGAGAATTTTTATCATTTATAATACATATCTCATATATGTGCTAAATAAAAAAATTAAAAATTTTATAAAAAAAAATAGATGGCGGGCCAACCCACTTGGCCCGTGGGCTAGCCCACCGCGGGGCGGGCTACTAGAGGGTCAGCCCACCTAGGCCCGCCTGTTTGGCGGACTCCTAAATGTTCGGCCCAACCCACCTTTTTGGCGGGCGGGACGGGCCGACCCAACGGGCTTAGCCCATTTTGACAGCTCTAATGGCAAGTACCTGTTAGGCTTAGTCCTAAGGCGCAATCGGAGTACTCAGTCCTTAAAATGCTTGACTCCGTCATTAGTAAAATATCATGAACGGGTCAGGTCAGGCCCGATAATAAGTGAATAGAAAATAAAAAACGTACATTGTTGTTCCAGCGAAAATACTTGATTTAATTCTATTACTTCTACTAAGAGGTAGCCTTGGATAACCAAAGAACCAAACGAGATGTTGGTATAATATTAGGTCTCTCCCTCCTGCAGGATCAAAAAAGGTTATATTAAAGTTTCGATCGGTTAATAGCATTGTAATTGCCCCTGCCAGTACCATAAGTGATAATAAAAATAGGGATGTTATCACTAGAATGGACCACACAAAAAGGGATAATCTGTGCATAAGTCATTCCAGGTCCACGCATGTTGAAGATAGTCTTCGAATCATAATAAGTTCAATCGAACCCCCTTGAATGACACCTATCAGATCTATTATCCTCCTCAGAGAGAAATGCTTGGATGGGAAGACCCCACCTGAAAAGAAGAGCCATTAGGGAATTTTCATAAAAAATGTAAGAATAACGCAACGACGATTGAAAGAAACCGATAGTTGGTTATATTCACCAATTTTCGCAACAATAACTTCCTTCACAGCGGGATTGACTATATTTTATATGTTTCGGATATATGTATTAACCTTTGATGGATATTTGCGCGTTCAATTTCAAGATTACAATAGTACTAAAAATAATTTCATTTACTCAATGTCCCCGCGGGAAAAAGAAGCACTTAGGATTAGTCAATAAAAGTTTTCTTTTATTAACAATGAATAAAGTCTCTCTTTTTATCAAAGAATACATATCAAATTAATGAAAATGTAAAAAATAATATACAATATTTTAGTACTTACTTTAGAAATAAATACACTTATACCTATCCTTATTAATCGTGCCATTTCCTCTACTTGTATTGGTATTGTTTAATTTATTCGATGGATTAGTAGGAATTAATTTTGATCAAGGAGAACTAGATTTTGATATATTATCGAAATGGTTAACTCATCAAAGAGAATCCAAGACAAGAGTATTGTAGAAAATGAATAATGGATGATTTTATTGATGGGCTACTACTTGCTACTTATAGAGGTTCCAACTCCTCTTCATACTACATTTTTCAATGTGGGACTAAAGCCCCTTATTGATTCTCAACACTCCCCCTCAAGATGGGCGATAGATATTAATCATCCCCATCTTGTTACATAGCTTTGACAGACTCAATGAACTAAGACCTTTAATCAGACAGTCTGCAACTTGTTCTTCTGAGCGAACATGGTCAATCTTCAGTATCCCTTGTTCCAGCTTCTCCTTGATGAAGAATCGATCGATCTCGGTGTGCTTCGTTCTGTCGTGCTGAACTGGATTGTTGGCTATACTTATTGCAGCTTGACTATCGCTCAGAAGATGTAACGGTGCTCCCTTATCCAGCTTCAACTCTGTCCGCAGTGCTTTCACTCACAGTAATTCTGACACTCCCAGAGCCATTGCTCTGTATTCAGCTTCAGCTGACGACCGTGTTACCACTGACTGTTTCTTGCTTCTCCATGAGACCATGTTTCCTCCTATAAAGACACAGTACCCCGTGGTAGACCTTCTGTCGTCTATGCAACTCGTCCAGTCTGCATCGCAGTATCCCTCAACTTCTATGCGTCCATTTTTCTTGAACCATAGCCCTTTTTTCGGCGTCCCTTTCAGATATCTCAAGATCTGAAACACTACTTCCATTGACCCGTTCTTGGATCATGCATGTAGCGACTCACTACACTCACCGCAAATGAGATATCAGGACGAGTGTGCCCCAGATAAATCAATCTCCCTACAAGTCTTTGATACCTTTCACGATCAACTGGCTCTCCTGCTTCTGCTCCCAACTTGCACTTCTGGTCAATCGGAGTGACTGCTGCTTTGCATCCCAGCATCCCTGTCTCCTTTAGCAGATATAGTGCGTATTTTCTTTGTGAGAGAACAATTCCTTGTTCGCCGTCACACACCTCGATATCCAGAAAGTACCTCATCGCTCTTAAATCCTTCACCTCAAATTCCTTCGCGAGTTTTGATTTCAGCTTAGTGATCTCGGCCTCATTATCACCTGTGATTACTATATCATCCACATATACAGCAAGTATAGTAATGTGGCCTCTTGCATGCTGAAGAAAGACTGTATGATCTGCATTTTTTTGATGGTATCCCATGCAAGTAACAGCCTTTCTGAATCTGTCGAACCAGGCTCGAGAAGATTGCTTGAGCCCGTATAGCGACTTCTTTAGTTTACACACTTTTCCACGCGACGTCCCTCCGTCTGATTCTGTCGCGTAGCATCCTGGCGGGAGCTCTATGTACACTTCTTGCAGGTCCCCGTGGAGAAAGACATTCTTAACATCTAATTGGTATAGCTTCCACCCATAGTTTGCTGTAACGGAGACCAGAGTTCTTACCGTGCTCATTTTCGCTACCGGGACAAACGTCTCATCATAGTCGATGCCATATGATTGTGTGTATCCTTTTGCAACCAACCTCGCCTTGTACCGCTCTACTTTTTCTTCTGGTGTCTCCTTCACTGTGTACACCCATTTGCATCCCACAGTTTTCTTCCCTTTGGGTAATGGAACCAGCTCTCATGTCTTATTTTTCTCTAGTGTCCCAAGTTCTTTCATCATTGCAGCTTTCCACCTTTGATCTTTCTTTGCTTTCTGCCAACACTTAGGCAAAGAAGTAGAGTCTAACGATGCAATGAAGGCTCGATAATTCGAAGAAATGTTAGAATAAGACAAGAAATTGGTAATGTCATGTTCATAATCATCATAACGACTAGGAGCCTTACCCGCATTGATGCGAGAAGATCTCCTTAAGGGAGCAATAGGTGGTGGAGAGGGAGCAATAGGTGGTGGAGAGATCATACCATCCGAGTCAGAGAGATCCGTATCAAAATCAGAGTGATTCAGTGTGGGGGCAACATCTTCAAAAGTTGGGGCAGGATTAGACGAGGGACTAGGCAATGGGCACGTCACAGTAGGCAATGGACACGGCACAGTACTGGACTTCTGTTGTCTCCTTCTGTAGACTTGTAGCTCCTTTTCTCTTGTCCCCCCTGTGTAACATATGTATCTTCTTCATTCTCTGTATCAGAGTCACTACTATCTCCCCCTTTTGTCCAATTTTCCACGACCGGGCACGGGACCGATCCGACTACCACGTTTGGACTTATTACCTCCCCCTCACGTCTAACACCCTCTGTGTTAGGTGTGTCACCAAACGCCGAACCTGCATCCGAACCATAGTATGGTTCCAGTTCTCTGAATGTAACGTCCATGCTAACAAACATCTTCCGCTCAACTGGGCTCCAACATGTGTATCCCTTCTGAGTCGCTGTGTACCCGACAAATACACACTTAACCGCTCTTGGATCTAGTTTGCCAACTCCTGGCCTATTATCTTGGACAAAACACACACCCAAATACTTTTAGGGGAACAGTGTATGTAGTTGCACCAGTAAGCATCTCTAACGGTGTTTTCCAGTCCAATATCTGATACGGCATTCTGTTGATGAGATAAAAGGCCGTTAATACAGCTTGCCCCCATAAGTGTTTCGGGACATTCATAGCCAGCATCATCGTCCGTGCGACCTCCAGCAGGTGCCTGTTCTTCCGTTCGGCAATACCATTTTGTGCCGGTGTATAGGCACATGAAGTTTGATGTAGTATACTCCGTCCCATTGTCAGACCGGAAATACTTTATTTTAACGTTATATTGCGTTTCCACCCGGCGATGAAAATTCTGAAAAGTCTCAAGGACGTCACTTTTATTCTTCATAAGGTAGACCCAGGTCACGCGGGTATAACAGTCAATAAAAATGACGAATCATCTAAAACCGTTAATACCGGTTGTAGGACAAGGGCCCCATACGTCCGAATGTATCATATCAAATGCAGCGGAACTTCTATTCCCTGAGCTCGGATACGAGCTCCTGGTATGTTTTCCCAACTCACATGCATTACAAAATAACTTCTCTTTATCAGCCCTTTGATATAAGGACGGATACATTCGAACAATAACTTGAAAGGAAGAATGCCCGATACGCTGGTGGTGGAGTAGTAATTCTTCTTCTACACTGCGACGTGAAGCGTCCAGTTGTGCGTCTGCTACTAAAGAGGCCAATGCTTCGTCCAGTCCGGTCATGTCCAAGTACCACAGCCCCTTATGCCATGTGTCAGTCCCTAGTCGTCGTCCTGTCCCCTTCTTCTGAAAAGTCACCGTAGGAATGTTGAAGAAAACAGTAATTTAGGTCAAGGATAATGGCACTAATAGATATAAGATTGACAGGAAAAGATGGAGCATGTAAGACATTGGTGAGAGTGAGGGAAGGGGTGCATGCGACAGTGCCTTTACCCATGACAGATCTGGAGGTACCATCAGCAGTCTGAATACTCTCCGACATCGGTAGGTGAGTATAGTCTTGGAACTTACCGCGGGACCCCGTAACATGTCGAGATGCCCCAGAGTCCATAATCCAACATGGCTGATGGACAGATGCAACAGCACGCGCAGGTATACCTGTGCTGGTTTGGGCAAAGCAAGTGATGTGATCCCCTGAGATAGATGACGTCCCAGGAGTAACTTGACTGTCGTTCGAACCCAGCTTCGTGCCTCGTAACCTCGCAATGAACTCCCTCTCAAGAGGGGTTATTTCAGCCAATTGAATGTCTCCCCCTTCTTCCGCCAGATTTGCTTTGTGTCCTCCAAAATAATTTCCCCTTCTACCTCTACCACCACGACGTACTCCACGGTCCCGTCCGCGATCATTTGACTGACCTCGCAGGGGTTTTGGACAAAATCTAATGTAATGTCCCGAGTCACCACAGTTATGGCAAACACCGCCCGCAGAGGGAGGCTGATTGAAGACGGCAAGGGTAGACTTTTCAACAGCAGCTTGCTCCCCCTGGAAGTAGCCCTTATTGGGCATCAACTTCAATCGAGCTTCTTCTTGTGCCATGGCAGCTATGGCTTCTTCTAAGGTTGGAAGCGTGGGTTGTACGAGTAGTACATTCCTTCTCTGCTCAAACACAGGGTTGAGCCCCTTCAAGAACTTCATCATCCGTTACCGCAAATTATACGCCAGGAACGTCTGAAAATGATTTGCAAACGCCGGTTCAACTTGTGCATCATCCATCCCAAGAGGATCATAGTGATCCAGATCAGACCAGTACTTCTTCAACAGAGCTGCGTACTCAGAGATGGTACGTTCGTCTTGTGCCACCCTATCGAGTTCATCCTGTAGTTGGAAGACCCGCATAGGGTTGCCCGAGCCTGAGTACATATCCTTCAAAGTCCGCCAGATATCAGCAGCACCCTCCATTGCCTCTACATTGCCCGACACCTGGTCGGTCAAGGAGGCTGTCAACCACCCAGCCACGACGTTGTTGACAATCTCCCAAATAGTAAACTCCTTTGAGGAGGGATCAGCAGGTGCCTTGGTTTGGCCATTGACATAACCAACCAAGCCACGTCCCTTCAACGTCCGCATCGACTGCCGCGACCATTTCAAGTAGTTGGACGTTCCTTCTAACTTCGTCTCCAGCTTTTCCAACTTTCCCATTTTGTAGGATGACGGATCCACATCAGTATGGGTCACACTAGGGGTCGCCTCGATCAACCTCTTCGACAAGATATCATCAACCAAGGCCTTCATCTCTTGTGCTGTCAGTTTTCCAGCGATCGAATCCATGGCCTCTTCAACTGTATCTTTAGTCGGCGGCGGCGGCAGCTGCTAACTGCTCGTCGTCTTCGTCGGCAGCTTCGTCGTCTTCTACTCTATGAATGCGCTATAAACGTGGCCAACACCGGCACGCGCATGTAAAGTGAACACGTCAGGACACAGGAAAAAATACGATCATTCTTCGTAGAGAAAATACGGTCATTCTCTGTGTAGATTCCGATGTAAAGATCGAGGAACAAATAAAGCATGTGTTCATTTGTTCACTCCAGACGATATAACACCGTTTTTTACTTTTTTTTCCTTTTTTTCGTTCGTTTTTTCTTTTTTTTTACAAAACAAGAAAAATTACATAACAAAAAAAATTACAAAACAAAAAAGATCGGGTGGGGTCGCCGCTGGAGCCGGGGGGGGCGCTGGAACCGGGGGGGGCGCCGCTGGAGCCGGGGGGGCGCCGCTGGAGTGGGGGGGTTCAGCCGCTGGAGCCGGGTGCGGAAAAAAAAATTGGGGGGAGAGGGGTGGATGGTTATGGCTCTGATACCATGTAGAAAATAAATAATGGATGATTTTATTGATGGGCTACTACTTGCTACTTATAGAGGTTCCAACTCCTCTTCATACTACATTTTCCAATGTGGGACTAAAGCCCCTTCTTGATTCTCAACAAGTATTAGGCCTCCAATCCCTATATTAGATGCCACAAGCAGGAGAGATTGCAGGAAGCCAAAGCACATCACGAACTCAGAAGGAGGAGCAGCATTTCTTCTATTAGGGAGGGCATCAAAGATAAGCTATGGATTCCGCTTGCTTGCAGAAATGAATGGATCAGAAGGGGGTTGGGTTCTATTTCCAGGCCAGATACGGGAGGTGAAGGCCAAAAAAAGAAGAGAAGTGTGCAGAATCATTGATCAATCATACTTGTACTATAATAATATGAATGACTCGTTATTCACTCAGTTTCTGGTCAATAATAAGATTATGTAGGAGATATGGCCAAGTCGTTCAAGCGTAGCGAAGAATGAATAGGAAACCAATTACAATTAAGAAGAAAGAAAATCTACAAGGCTATGCTACAAAAGAAATATGGAGCCCTCATATTCATTCTTTTGGTCATTCAATCAATGTTAGTCCAGCGGACAGTCTTATTTGTGAAGAAATCGAGAAGTAGCTTTTGTTTTTCCAGCGAGAAAATCTCACCAATTTGTCGAGTCAATTTATCACGAACTCCTTACAACATGATGGACGACAATGAAGAAAATTTGTTTTCCTTTACATTAACAAGTGTATAAATGATAAACAACAGGATCATACTAATTAAAAAATGTTGTTGCCAGTCATATAAGTATTGATCTAGGGATCGGCATTGGGCCTGGCCGGGCTGCCCATGCCCATAAAGTTCGGATTCGGGCCGGGCATGGGGCCGATCTCTTTTGGCCCTAGAGAAATTTCGGACTGGCCCGAGTCGGGCTTAATTATTATATATGAAGCCCAAGCCCGCCCATAAAGATTGGATTTTCGGGCCAAGTCGGATCGGGTCGGAGTAGCTCTGTAAAAAAAATCAAATGGACTTAGAAATAAAAGCTGACAGGAAGCCTAAAGTAACAAATTATTAACACATGCCTAAAGATGTGCATAGCATCTTTGTGATCTTCTCAGCTGTCATATATGCAGTAACCTTCCAATCAGACATGCATGCGCGCATATATCTCCATTGCTTAATTTTCTCTTCTGTGCTAAGTTATGAAAAGAAAAAAAGAAAGGACACACCATAATAGCACACTGTAAACAAGCAGAATAATCAGTGAGCTAGCTAGTGAAAGCTTGCAATTCCATCACTTTCTCAATCAGAGATGTATTCATAAGATAATGACAATTGCAGAAACTATTGCATTATTAGCAATTCAATGTATTGTTAAGCGATCGATGATGTTAGGCTAACTTTTCTGTCCGGGCTCGCGCGGACCTAGTGCCGGACTCGGGCGGACGGATGCTTAGCCCAAGCCCTGCCCTATACTAATATGGACCGGACCGGTCTTCCCTAATGACCGGGCTGTATCGGGCTTTGGTCCATTGGGTCGGGCAGGCTTTTTAGGCGCCCAGGGGCCTCAGGCCCAATGATGATCCCTAGACTTGATCTTGATAAGAAACAGGTTGGAGTTAATAATATTGAACTTAACCTTCTTTCTTTCAATACCTTCATCGTCCCTTCTTGTTCCAGCCTTCTTATTCTTTTGATTTAGTTTTAGCCCCAGCAACATCTCCTGTCCTTCCTACAATCTCTATTTACTCTCAGCTGCCGAATAAAGGAAGTTATCTGGTATTTCTCTTGTTGATATGCCCATCTTCATCCTCTGTTTCCTTCTTTTCCGTAATTACTCTTGTGATGGCTATTGCTACTTTGATCGGCAAACTCATGCACTCATTAAAGACGCAGTCACACTACACCAAAATTCTAACACCTCGCAACCACCAGAGCTCGAACTCCTCACATCACCAGTGGAGGGGTGAGTACTTGCCACAATATCAAACAAGGAGGCTCCGATCACACTACATCTAACGAATACATGTTTACCACATCCGTGCAAAAGTTCATGAAGGTTTTTGAGATGTGAGTTAATGAGGCATTGGCAACTTGACGAAGGTCAGCTCAGGGACAACTTTTCTAGAACAAAAGGACAGCTGAAGCAGTATATGTTCTGATCCAAAGGCGCGCTTTGTACGGTTCTTTCACTCTTGCGCTCTAACTAAAGGGAGATGAGTTAGATAGTTTAGTAAGCTATCGTCAGATCATATTCTTCCTTGGATAACATTACAAGAGGTGAATTTATCTCATTTTAGTGAGATTGGAAGCTCATGAGTAAAAGTTACTCTAAACTGGACTACCCCCAATCATGGGCTAGCCATGAGTAACTTTCGTAGTTCCTTTAAAATTAGTCTTGGGAAAATGCCCTCCCCATAGGCATTTTGATCCTGAAAAAGAGGCGTGCTTTGTAGGTTTCTTTGACCCTTGCGCTCTAACTAAAGGGAGGCGAGTTAGACTATGCAGTTAAAAACGGTTTTTTTTATAATAACGGTCTAGTAGAGTTATTGATATATCAGTGATATATCGGTTTTATAACAGTAAATATCGGTTTACATTTTTAACAATTTTTTTATATATAAACAACACAATTAATAGTTAGCTATCATAGAAAATGCAATAAGAGTTTCTTAAAGCATTAAAACTAAATGGTTCATACCCAAACCAATATTACAATGTGAAAAGTACCCACTTCAACACTTCAATAAGAGTTTCTTAAAAGTATTGAAACTAAAAGGTTCATACCAAAACCAACATTATAATATAAAAGTACCCACTTCAACAGTTCAACTAATATGAAAAACCAAAAGAGCCCAATTCAAGTTTCAACATCTAGACTAATAATCTTCATTAGCTTCAACTTCAACTTCATTTCCTCGTTCTCACAATCACCATCTTTACCACTTTCTTCCCTAGTTTCATCTTCATCTTCTTCATCCTCATCATCGTGAACAAGTTAGAGTGGATCTGTAACACCTCGTGACCTTGTGCTTCTTGTGCTTGGTCCTTCAACGTCATCGGCACCCATTGAAGCACGAACTTGCTCCCAAGTTAAATCATCACCTACCCTCACAAACTCTGCAAGCTCTGTTTCGGTTGGAGTAATCCAATCATCATTCTCTTCAACATCTCTCAAAATAATAGGATCAAAAGTTTTGGCTTTGTTCTTTCCATCCCAAAATCGTCTCCCCAACTTCATGTTATATTGAATGTAAACAAGATCATTCAATTTTGCTTGCAAAAGGCAATTCCTCTTTTTCGTATGCAACTGAAATTGAAACCTATGCAGTTAATAACCGATATATATATCGGTTTTACTCGGTATCGGTTGATGACCGATTTTTTTTTGGAAAAAAGAGTAAAAAAATCGGCCGATACAACCGATATTTATCGATATATCGGTGTATGATATAACCGATATCTCACGGTTTGCTTTATATGTTAGTTTACAACTTAAGAGGGAGAGGAAAAAAAAAAAGAAACGGCTGCGGCTTCAACCCAACGGCTGCTTCTTCTTCTTCAAAAATAGAGGGAGCTTCTTCTTCGAAGTTGCTCCTACCGGTAAGTTCTTCTTCTTCTTCTTCTTCTTCTTCTTCGGTGATGCTGCTTTTTTTTTTTTGCTTCTTCAGTTCGGCTCTTCTTCTTCAGTTCTTCTACTGCTTCTTTTTCTTTTGCTTCTTCATGTTAAAAGCTGTTAGAGATGCTGCTGCTGCTTTTTTTCTTTTTTTGCTTCTTCAGTTCTTTTTGTTTTGTTTCTCTAAATTTTTGGTTCTTCAAATGTTAGAGATGCAGTTGCTTATTTTTCTTCTGATTATTTCATCAGAAATGTTGTTGTTGTTGTTCCTGCATATTTCAAAAAACAGAAATTTAGAAAGGTTAATGTAATAAAAATTGTATGATTACTGACTCATGCATATTCTTGCATATTCCTGATTGCTGCATATTGCTACTGTTGTTCATGCATATTCCTGATTATTGATAACTGCATATTCCTGATTAATGCATATTCCTGATTACTGCATACTGTTGTTGTTGTTCCTGATTACTTTATCAAAAAATGGATGAGTTATTTTTTTAATTCTTTATTTCAGAAATGTCTTTGAGAGCTTCAAATGAGGGTGGAACTGGTGGTGCTTCAAATGAGGTAGCTCCGGTCAAGATCAATTCGACTGATGTTGGGTATCGCTATGGAACGGTTATGGATCCCACCAAAAAGGTCAAATTACGTGCAATTTTTGCCAAAGAGTAATACCAGATGGGATATCAAGATTCAAATAACGCATTGTTAATCAAAGGGGACAAACAAAGGGATGTGATAAGGCTCCTATGCTTGTGCAAAAGGAAGTACAAAAGGCAATGGATGAAGCAGTAAAGAAAAGAATTAAGAAAAATAGAGTCTGATATTTTAAGTCGACCAAGCTTAAATGAGGATGAGACTGACGCATTTGATGTTGAGTTGCCGATGACGATGTTCAACCAACACCTGCTAGTATTGCTATAGCATCAAGCAAGAAGAGGAAGGAAAGTAGCAATATAAGAGGTCCAGTGGATGTAATCTACAAACCTAATGTCGGAAAAATACAACAAACGACATTGGATGCTAGCAATCCAATCAAGAAGAAGTTGAAGATGGAGGCTTGGTGGAGTGGGCTAAATTTTCATACGAGTGCGGTATACCCTTTAATGTTGTGCGTAATCCTAGATTTCAACGTTTTATATGTTGCGTTAGAAGGTATGGAAGAACTATGCATGCGCCGTCCTATCATAATGTGCGGGTTACTCTGCTTCAAGATGTTCTGAAAAGAAGACTTATGTTGATTCCTTTAGGCCCAAATGGAAGGAGTATGGATGCTCCATCATGTCAAATTTTTGGACAAATACGAAGGGTTGTTCTTTGATTAAATTTTTTTGTTAATTGTCCACAAGGAACGATTTTCTTAAAATCTGTTGATGCTCCAGACCAAATTCATGATGCAGACTACATTATTGGATTGATTAATGAGGTGATTGCGGATGTGGGAGAGGAAAACATTGTCCAGGTACATGTTAATGTAATAAATATGTGACTTGACTAGTTAATTCATAGTTCACTTATTTATGTACATTATGTTTTCCTAATTTGTAATCAATTTTCTTTTTATGTATGTAGTTTATCACGGACAATGATTCTAACTTTAAGGCCGCGGGAAGCAAATTGGAGATGCAACATCCAAAGATGTATTGGACTCCTTGCGCTGCACATTGCATCAATTTAATTTTGCAAGAAATTGGTAGTGACATCGACAAGGTTAAGAATGTGTTGTCTTAAGCCAGGAAGGTGGTGGTTTATATTTATAACCATTTTATGGTTTTAAACATGATGCGGAAGTTGAGCGGTAGCAAGTTGCACAGGCCTTGTGTAACTAGGTTTGCAACCTTCTTCTATACATTGAAGAGCATATGGAAGAACATACACTACTTGCAACAAGTATTCGTTTCTTCTAGATGGGTTCGTAGTTTATTTTCAAAGAGAGAGGATGGAAAGAAGATTGCAAGGATTATTGCAAAAGAGTCATTTTGGAAAAATGTGGAGTTGGCTTGTAAAGTGTTGGCTCCCTTAGTAGATGTCTTGAGATTGGTGGACAGGAAAGAACAACCTTGCATTGGCTATATATATGATGCTATGGATAGAGCAAAACTCCAGCTTGATAAGAACCTTGCTGATGAACTTGCAGTGCTAATCAAGGCCATAGCGATTGTTAAAAGGAGATGGGTTGAACAACTAGAACACCCTTTGCATGCAGGTATATTTTAATATATATATATATATATATATATATATATATATATATATATATATTATATTTATATGCACATGAATGTTACCATATTCATATTTATATGCCAACATTGGATTATATTTTTAAATACAGCTGGATATTACCTTAACCCTGCCATATTTTATAAGCATTCAACATCAGAGCTTAATCACACTAGAAGAATGCTTAATGAAGTTTTGATAAGACTTGTACCAGATATGGTTGAGAGTACTAAAATATTATCGCAATTGTCGAAATATAGAGAGGCGTTGAGAGATTTTGGAACTACTCTAGCTATAAGAACAAGAGAAACGATATCACAATGTAAGTTTCTTTCCTTACCAATTAACCATTCCATTTGTATTTTACATTACATCTTTCTTAATTCTTATTGATGTGAGGAGAGTACTCAATATAGATGAATGGTGGATAAGTCATGGCAATGGTACGCCGGAACTACAAAGCTTTGCAAGGAGGGTCTTAAGCCAAACATGTAGTGCTTCGCCTTATGAGCGAAATTGGAGTGCATTTGACAACGTATGCAACTCACTTTCTTTCTTAATTTGCTTTTTTTTAAAGTCAAGCTAGCTAGTTACAAATAATACGTATGCTACCATTATGTCACGCCCCGGTCCCGAATGACCGATCGTCCTCGCTAAGACCTAGGTTGCGCTCACGCACGGCGGATTCCATGCTGGCCGATTACAGGCTAAGCGACGAGATCGTCGCACAGAAGTCCCAAAAAATTGAATAAACAAGGCAACCCAAGTATTGAAACAAAATCAGAGTCTTTTATTGATGCTGAAACAAAATTCAGTGATTGTAATCTGAGAGAAAGTAAGCTCCAGCGACTTGTAATCTTCACTTCGCGCCCTTTGTAATCTGAGAGAAAGTGAGCTTGAGCGACTTGTAATCTTGGCTTCGCGCCCTTCTTTGTAATCTTATTTTTCAGCATCAATAAAAGACTGATTTCGTTTCAATACTTGGGTTGCCTTGTTTATTCAATATTTCTGCTTGAGACTTCTGTGCGACGACCTCGTCGCTAGCCTATAATCAGCCGTTATGGAACCGGTCTTGCGTGAGTGCAACCTAGGCTCACGCGACATCACGCCTTAGCGAGGACGATCGGTCCTTCGGGACCGGGACGTGACATAGTGGTAGCATACGTATTATTTGTAACTAGCTAGCTTGAATTTAAATAAAATAGCAAATTAAGAAAGAACGTGAGTTGCATACGTTGTCAAATGCACTCAAATTTTGTCACCCCCAGTTTTCGAATTAGGGGTATTTTCGTCATTTTTCAAGTTTTATAATTTTTAGGAATTTTATTTGATTTTATGTGATTTTTTGGGATTTATTTGGGTTGGCTTGAATTTTACCCAATTCGGACTTAAGTTGGAGACCCGGGTAGTCTGGACCCTAGTGGGACCCACATACTAGCTGGGCTTGGCCCACATACCATCATAATTAGGTTAGAAATTATAAACCCAATTTCCATGGCTTAATTAGTCATTTTAGAGCTTAATTAGTATTTAGAAATTAGACCGAACCAACCCGAAACAAATCCGAACCGAACCCAACTAAGTTTATTGGGTTGGGGGCCTAATGGGTCTCCACCCAAAACCCAATAAGGCCCCTACCAGGGCCGGCCATAAGGAGCATCCCCCCCCCCCATTGCTTCATCACCAAGCAACTTTCTCTCTCTCTAATTTCTTTCTTCTTCCCAAGCTTCATCTTCCTCCAAGCAACCCAAACCTAGGTAAGTTTTTAATTATCCATTTATTCCTTTTTAGCTATATTTCCTTCACCAATATTGTAGAGGAGATGATTCTCCACACCTTGCCCCTAAAATTTGTAGGATTCCCTAGAAATATAGGTTAAGGATTTATTATGGTTTAATCCTTTTGAGAGTGGTATATATATATATTGTATATGTATGTATCAATGCTTATAGTTGTGCATTAGAGCCTTAGAGTTGTGCACGAGAGCCTTGTAGTTGTGCAGGAATGCCTTAGAAATGTGCAGAATGCTATTCAGGAAAAACTGTGCAGTAGAGCCTTAAAGGTGAGCAGAGGAGCCTTAAAGGTGAGCGGAAGTGCCTTAAAGGTGAGCAGAGGAGCCTTAAAGGTGTGCAGGATGTCCCAGTGTACTAAAATCCGAGAGATTGAGTATTTTGTGTGTTGTGCTTTATGTGCATGTGTAAGGGAAATTGGAGTGTGTGTGTGTGTGTTTATATTTATAGCTAGATATGTGAGTGTTGTGTGTATATATTTATAGATACATAGATATATATATAGGTATAGATAGATATACTTAGTGAGGGGAAATGAAGAATAGAGTAGGAAAGTTAGAGAGAAAAAGAAGAGTTAGAAATGAGAAGAAAAATAGGAAGGAGAGTTAGGAGGAGGAAGATTAGATGAATAGGAAGGAGATTGAGAAGTAGAAGGATAGATACACAAAATAGAGGAAATCGAATTAGAAGGGGAAATTGAGCTCGGAGCGTCGGATTGCGATGAAACTTGGCGTGGACCTAGATTATATGAATTAGATTTTGCGGGTAGGCTTCCGAGTTGAAATCGGAGTTGTAGGGCGCCGGTATCGCGCCGTACCATCGCGTATCGCGAGATATTCACGATATCGGCAATAGGCCGTAAAGTGGACCAAACGTCCACTTTACCTAGGTATTTTGGTAGGTAATATATGTATAGGCTAGTATCATACTACCCTAGGAAGATCGGGTCAAAATACCAAGCGTAGGTAGGCTAACTTGATAATTGCCTAAGGTTGAATTTTGCCCTTTTTAAGGGTAAAATAGGAATTCGGCCTATGGCCAAGAAATGAGTTTCGAAGTCCAAGATGGACTTGAATATAGGTTGTAGAGGTTGGTAATGGGTAGAAATAGCCGTCTAGACCTAGTCTTGACCCCGGTTGACCACGGTTGACTTTTTAGGCCAAAAGTCAACTATGGGTCAACACTTTACCCAATTTAGTCCCAAATTCCATTAGACTTGTGCAGTTGACCGAAAGTCAACTGTTAGTCACCAGTGACCTAAAGTTGACCTAGGGTTGACCACAGTTGACCACGGTTGACCAGAGTTGACCGGTTGACCAAAAAGTCAACTGTTGACTCAAATCGATCCCGATTGATTCCGTTTGACTTGCATTGACCCAGTTTGACCTAATATGACTTAGTTTGACCCCGTACAACCTAGTTTGACATGCCTTGACCTAGAATGATTTAATAGGATTCAAATTGATTTGATTTCATTTCCTAAACATAGTATTGATACGTCTTGTTCTCTATAGGTCCTCGAGACGCTGCATTTGCTCCGGTTGACATACCATATTATACTACAGGCGAGTACATTCTCTGACACTTTTCCAATTTACGATAACTGTTATAATTCATGTGATTAGTGTAGATATGCTTGTTCTCGACACATTGGTCACACGGATTGGTATTCATGGATCCCGACATGAGATGTTATTCCTCGTTATCTTGGTATATCCTGTGCAAGCCCCTTGTAGTTCTTGTGCAGTTATGGACACCGATTCTCGAGGAGACTTGCTCCCTTCTCGTGGAATCTCGTGTCGTAACGTGTCTTGCTTAGATCCACTCTACCAGTCGGGGACGGGGAGTATTAGTGTAGATATGTGGTCAAAGCCTATTGTGCACCCATTGTGCACCTATTGATTGTGAGTGTTGATCATACACCCCACGTATGATTAGCCAGGCCTGTTACTATTGTGCAGTTCCCAAGCCGGCCACATATTGTAGCTAGTATTCACATACCTAGAGATATGATTCTTGATTCTTGTACATGCCATAATCAGTTTACTTGCCTTGTTCTAGCTCTAGATTTACAGCTTACCTTGCCATGATATCCACATGTACATTCCATGATTTCCTTGTATATACTATCTATTTACAGTCTTGTAGCTTTTATCATATCTTGTGAACTGCTGTTAGTAGATTGTACTCGTTCCATCCTGACAGGATATGTTGAAAATATTACAGATGCAGATGAGGGAGACTACAGTACCTACTACGGTCCGGATGACGTAGTGGGCATAGACTTGGAGACTTTAGTCCAGCAGGGCTTAGCTCCGCCTGACGAGACCCTACCTATTACTTAGTTAGAGTAGGTCTTTTGTACTGGACATTGTCTCCAGTTACTTTTGAGACTGTTATTATTATAGACTGTATTAGAGACTTGGACTGTATATATTCTTGTGTTGGACTTGACAGGTTATATATTATTTTATCGTCTTGTTGTCTTTTCATTTCAGTCTTTACTTTGTTATCTTAGAGTCGTGATTGAGTACTCGTATATATATTCATTGCTTGTCCTCCGTTCGGAGTTGACCATATTCTCGACAGGTTTTTGTTATATATATAAACTGTTTAGAGTAGAAAAATCTACAGCGTTCCACACCGATTTTTCGGTGAGGGCTGGGCGTTGTCGCGTCACGTACCCTTTTAGCGGGTGCGGGTCGTGACACGTTTTAGTGGTGGCCCACGCAGGTCCTGAAGTCGCGATTAGTGCGATGTCGTGGCGGCACTCGTCTTAGAGTGTTGACTACGAGCCTGTGTTACACATAGGAGGTAGTAGGCTAAGAGTACTCAATCACAGTAGGATCTTTTCTTGCTTATCTTGCTTACCGTCTTCGATATTGATTTACTGCATTCTAGCTGTCCTCCCTTGATATTGCCTTCATGTGCCATATTGATATCTTCTTTTCAATTTGTCTCCAGGATAGTGATGAGTCATTCTCCTGGCGAGGAGCACGGGGAGACGGAGAGGTCTGCCACCTCTGGCGGACAGGCTCCGGTCACCTCCCCTGCAGATGGGACTTCTGTTGGAGCTCCCGGAGGTACTCCTCCAGCTACCTCGATGACAGTCCCTGGGGTTGCGGGTGCTCTTCCCGTAGTGCCGGGAGCTGTCGGGGGCGCTCTTCCTCCTCCTGCGCAGCGGATTCCTCCGCCAGTTGCAGGCGTACTTCCACCTCCACCTCCTCTGCCTACAGATATGGGGCAGATGCTTACCTTCCTCCAGCAGATACTGGAGACTCAGAAAGCCCAGACCGAGGCTCAGCAGAGGCAGACAGACGCGATGCGTCAGGGCATGGAGGATGCCCATCAGTTGGCCCTTGCAGCCGTAGAGCAGAGGGCTCCTCATCCGGGGACGCGACCGAGGTACGGAGATATCCAGGACTTCAAGAAGCTCGAGCCCCGTGACTTTAGCGGGACCGAGGGCGTGGTCTATGCAGATGATTGGCTCGAGGATATCGAGCGGCAGATGAGGGCCTGCCGCCTGGCAGACGACCTGAGGGTCGAGGCGGTAGGTTTGCAGTTGCTAGACATTGCGCGCACCTGGTTCAGAAACGAGCCAGCCCTAGCTGGAGAGGGCCATACTTGGGCAGAGTTCACGCTCCTCTTCAAGGAGAAGTTCTTTTCCCCCACGGACAAGATTGACCTGGTACGGCAGTTCCAGGATCTGCAGCAGGACAGTCTATCTGTGGAGGAGTACGCCGCGGAGTTCGGCCGTCTGAGCCGATACGCAGAGTACATGGTTCGAGACCCGGAGATCAGGGCGAGCCGTTTCAGGGAGGGGCTGGCTTGGGATATCAAGCACCTCATTCCCTCCTTCTATGAGACATATGCCCAGATCTATGCGGAGGCCCGCAAGGTTGAGCGGGAGTGGGGCTTGAAGCCCAAGAGGGAGCGTGATCATTTCTCGGGAGCTACTAGCAGCGCAGGGGCTGCTAAGCGCCCTCAGCTTCAGCATCGTTCTTTCCAGCATCACCAGCCGCAGGTTCAGACCCGAGCACCGGTTCAGCAGGTGCAGCACACCCAGCCGAGGCAGGCACAGCATGGGGCTCCTTGTCACTTCTGCAAGAAGCCTGGTCACGTCTGGGAGGTTTGCCGGAAGAGGCTAGGAGTGTCTCTTTTGCGGCGGAGCAGGCCATCAGTTGAGGGAGTGTCCAGTGAACCCTCGTGTTACTGGTACAGCTCAGAGGGCACCGGCGAGAGTTCCTGCAGTGCAGCAGAGGGGTCCGCTTCCGACCCAGCAGCAGCGGTTTGCACAGCACCACCAGCAACGGGGTGTTCAGGGCAGAGCCTTTGCTCTTGCAGCCGAGGAGATCGAGCCAGTCGCAGATGTAGTTGCAGGTTCGGTTCTTCTTGATTCTTTTCCTGCCTTAGCATTGTTTGATTCAGGTGCTACGCACAGTTTTGTGTCAGTTTCTTTTGCACTTAGGCACAATATCATTGTTGAATATCTGGGTAGGACTTGCAAGATTATGACGGGGAATGGCATCATCCTAGTTAATAATGTTTGCAAGGGGCGGAGAGTTTCTTTGAGAGGCCGGGAGCTGAGTGCGTGTTTGCTCGTAATGCCACTTCCGAGTTACGATGTGGTACTCGGTATGGATTGGTTGAGCACGCACCACGCTAGCATCGATTGCAGAGGGGGTAGGATTCTGTTTAGGCCGCCGGGAGAGCCGGAGTATGAGTTCACCAGGGGTGCAGTGGAGTAGGGTGATGGATTCTGCGGAGCGTTGTTGGCGGGGCCAGTGTTGCCACATCCACTCATTGCAGAGTTCTTGGATGTCTTTCCCGAGGAGCTGCCCGGGATGCCGCCAGATCGTGATGTTGAGTTTTCTATAGACCTAGTGCCGGGCGCTGAGCCTATCTCCCAGCACGTCTATAGAATCAACAATAGCGAGTTAGCGGAGCTGAAGAAGCAGGTCGACGAGCTGGAGGACAAGGGCTTTATTCGATCTAGCTCTTCACCTTGGGGCGCGCCAGTTCTTTTCGTCCCCAAGAAGGATGGTACGGTACGTCTGTGTATTGATTACAGGGCGCTCAACAACCTTACCATCAAGAACAAGTATCCTTTGCCTAGGATTGATGACTTGTTCGACCAGTTGAGCGGGACGAGGGTGTTCTCGAAGATCGACTTGCGCACCGGGTACCATCAGTTGAAGGTGAAGCGGGATGACATTCCGAAGACTGCCTTTCGGACTCGCTATGGCCAGTATGAGTATACCGTCATGCCGTTTGGGTTGACCAACGCCCCGGCGGTATTCATGAACTTGATGAACAAGGTATTTCATCAGTATCTTGACAAGTTCGTAGTGGTCTTCATTGATGACATCCTCATCTATTCGAAGACGCCAGAGGAGCACGAGGAGCACCTGAGGATTGTGTTGGACACTCTCAGGAGGGAGCAGCTGTATGGGAAGCTGTCCAAGTGCGAGTTCTTCTTGGATCGCGTGGAGTTCCTAGGCCATGTTGTCTCTGGCGAGGGAATTTCAGTGGATCCGAAGAAGATTTCTGCGGTGGAGTCCTAATCTACGCCGAGCTCAGTAGCAGAGGTTCGGAGTTTTCTGGGTCTGGCAGGTTATTACCGGAGGTTCGTGCAGGACTTTTCCAGGATTGTCCAGCCGATGACCCGCCTTACCAGGAAGGACGAGGAGTTTGTTTGGTCCGATGAGTGCCAGGCCGCCTTCGAGGAGCTGAAGGTGAGGTTGACTACAACTCCTATCTTGACGCTGTCATCTGGATCTGGTGGTTATACGATCTACAGTGATGCCTCAGGACGGGGTTTGGGTTGTGTGCTTCAGCAGCACAGGAAGGTAATTGCCTATGCATCTAGGCAGTTACGTCCTCATGAGAGGAATTACCCTACCCACGATCTTGAGCTGGCAGCGGTCATCTTTGCTTTGAAGCTGTGGAAACACTATCTGTACGGAGAGCGTGTGGAGATCTATACTGACCACAAGAGCTTGAAGTACGTGTTTACCCAAAAGGAGCTGAATATGAGGCAGAGGCGATGGTTAGAGCTGATGAAGGATTTTGATATATCCTTACAGTACCATCCAGGGAAGGCCAACGTGGTCGCGGATGCTCTGAGCAGGTATCCCGTGGCCATGTGTTTGACGATGGATCGTCACCTTCTGGCTGATCTAGAGAGTTTGGGCATTGAGGTGATAGTTCCTGGGTTCGAGGCGCAGATGTGGGGTCTGCAGGTGCAGTCGGAGCTGATGGAGAGAGTCAGGGCAGCTCAGTTTGAGGATGAGACTCTGAGGGTCATCAGGGAGCAGGTCCAGATAGGACTGTTGGATGAGTTCTCTATAGCAGGGGATGGGTCGTTGAGGCATGGTACCAGATTGTGCGTGCCGAGCGGAGGACTTCGAGAGGAGGTTCTTCAGGAGGCGCACCGTTCTCAGTACTCTATGCATCCAGGAGCCAACAAGATGTATAGAAACTTGAGACAGCATGTTTGGTGGTATGGCATGAAACGTGAGGTGGCTCAGTTCGTTCCGAGATGCTTGGTGTGCCAGCAGGTGAAGGCCGGGAGGCAGAGACCCGGTGGATTGCTCCAGCCACTACCCATTCCTGAGTGGAAGTGGGAGCATATCACCATAGACTTTGTATCTGGGCTTCCGCGCTCTCCAGGAGGGAAGGATGCGATTTGGGTCATTGTTGATCGATTGACCAAATCGGCCCACTTTTTGCCTTTCAAAGTGGGTTTGTCGACGGAGAGGTTGGCCGAGATGTATGTGCGGCAGATAGTCCGATTACACGGGGTTCCAGTGAGTATAGTCTCGGATCGGGACAGCCGATTCACTTCCCACTTCTGGCGGAGTTTGCAGCTTAGCTTGGGCACATCGCTCAAGTTCAGTACAGCATATCACCCCCAGACAGACGGGCAGTCGGAGAGGACGATTCAGACCCCCGAGGATATGCTGCGTACCTGTGTCTTGGACTTCGGGGGATCTTGGGAGGACCACCTTCACTTGGTAGAGTTTGCTTACAACAACAGCTACCAAGCCAGTATAGAGATGTCACCTTTCGAGGCTCTATACGGACGGAGGTGCCGTACTCCCTTGTCTTGGGATGATGTCGGCGAGAGGGTTTTGCTTGGCCCTGAGATGGTAGTGGATGCTGCAGAGAAGGTCAGGGTTATCAGAGATCGACTTCGGGTGGCGCAGGATAGGCAGCGGCATTGGGCCGATAGCCACCGGAGGCCGTTAGAGTTTGAGGTATAGTTTAGATTTTTCTAGTACTTGAGTCTGATTGTGATTGTTTTAGATTAAGCTTTAAGTCTTGTGTTTTGTTCTAGGTTGGTGATCTTGTGTTCCTGCGGATTTCTCCGACGCGTGGCACGATTCGTTTTGGTGACGGCGGGAAGCTTAGTCCACGATACATCGGACCATTCTGTATCCTGGACAGGGTCGGTGCAGTGGCTTACCGACTGGAGTTACCGCCCGCACTTGAGGGAGTGCACAGTGTGTTCCACGTGTCGCAGCTGAGACGGTACGTGGCAAATCCCAGTCACGTCTTAGACCACTCCGAGATCGAGGTGGGACCGACACTCAGCTACCCAGAGAAGCCGGTCGAGATCTTGGACCGAAGAGAGAGGGTGCTCCGGAACCAGGTTATTCCCTTGGTTCGCGTGGCATGGAGACACCACTCTCCAGGTGAGTCCACCTGGGAGAGGGAGGACGACATGCGGGAGCGATTCCCATATCTCTTCGAGCCTTGAGGTAAAACTCTTTCTTTTCTTCCTTGTTCAGTTCATGATTACTGTGTTGGTTCTCATTCAATTTCGAGGACGAAATTTTTTTTAGGAGGATAGACTTGTCACCCCCAGTTTTCGAATTAGGGGTATTTTCGTCATTTTTCAAGTTTTATAATTTTTAGGAATTTTATTTGATTTTATGTGATTTTTTTGGATTTATTTGGGTTGGCTTGAATTTTACCCAATTCGGACTTAAGTTGGAGACCCGGGTAGTCTGGACCCTAGTGGGACCCACATACTAGCTGGGCTTGGCCCACATACCATCATAATTAGGTTAGAAATTATAAACCCAATTTCCATGGCTTAATTAGTCATTTTAGAGCTTAATTAGTATTTAGAAATTAGACCGAACCAACCCGAAACAAACCCGAACCGAACCCAACTAAGTTTATTGGGTTGGGGGCCTAATGGGTCTCCACCCAAAACCCAATAAGGCCCCTACCAGGGCCGGCCATAAGGAGCATCCCCCCCCATTGCTTCATCACCAAGCAACTTTCTCTCTCTCTAATTTCTTTCTTCTTCCCAAGCTTCATCTTCCTCCAAGCAACCCAAACCTAGGTAAGTTTTTAATTATCCATTTATTCCTTTTTAGCTATATTTCCTTCACCAATATTGTAGAGGAGATGATTCTCCACACCTTGCCCCTAAAATTTGTAGGATTCCCTAGAAATATAGGTTAAGGATTTATTATGGTTTAATCCTTTTGAGAGTGGTATATATATATATATATATATATATATATATATATATATATATATATATATATATATATATATATTGTATATGTATGTATCAATGCTTATAGTTGTGCATTAGAGCCTTAGAGTTGTGCACGAGAGCCTTGTAGTTGTGCAGGAATGCCTTAGAAGTGTGCAGAATGCTATTCAGGAAAAACTGTGCAGTAGAGCCTTAAAGGTGAGCAGAGGAGCCTTAAAGGTGAGCGGAAGTGCCTTAAAGGTGAGCAGAGGAGCCTTAAAGGTGTGCAGGATGTCCCAGTGTACTAAAATCCGAGAGATTGAGTATTTTGTGTGTTGTGTTTTATGTGCATGTGTAAGGGAAATTGGAGTGTGTGTGTGTGTGTTTATATTTATAGCTAGATATGTGAGTGTTGTGTGTATATATTTATAGATACATAGATATATATATAGGTATAGATAGATATATTTAGTGAGGGGAAATGAAGAATAGAGTAGGAAAGTTAGAGAGAAAAAGAAGAGTTAGAAATGAGAAGAAAAATAGGAAGGAGAGTTAGGAGGAGGAAGATTAGAAGAATAGGAAGGAGATTGAGAAGTAGAAGGATAGATACACAAAATAGAGGAAATCGAGTTAGAAGGGGAAATTGAGCTCGGAGCGTCGGATTGCGATGAAACTTGGCGTGGACCTAGATTATATGAATTAGATTTTGCGGGTAGGCTTCCGAGTTGAAATCGGAGTTGTAGGGCGCCGGTATCGCGCCGTACCATCGCGTATCGCGAGATATTCACGATATCGGCAATAGGCCGTAAAGTGGACCAAACGTCCACTTTACCTAGGTATTTTGGTAGGTAATATATGTATAGGCTAGTATCATACTACCCTAGGGAGATCGGATCAAAATACCAAACGTAGGTAGGCTAACTTGATAATTGCCTAAGGTTGAATTTTGCCCTTTTTAAGGGTAAAATAGGAATTCGGCCTATGGCCAAGAAATGAGTTTTGAAGTCCAAGATGGACTTGGATATAGGTTGTAGAGGTTGGTAATGGGTAGAAATAGCCGTCTAGACCTAGTCTTGACCCCGGTTGACCACGGTTGACTTTTTGACCAAAAGTCAACTATGGGTCAATACTTTACCCAATTTAGTCCCAAATTCCATTAGACTTGTGCAGTTGACCGAAAGTCAACTGTTAGTCACCAGTGACCTAGAGTTGACCTAGGGTTGACCACAGTTGACCACGGTTGACCAGAGTTGACCGGTTGACCAAAAAGTCAACTGTTGACTCAAATCGATCCCGATTGATTCCGTTTGACTTGCATTGACCCAGTTTGACCCAGTTAGACCTAATATGACTTAGTTTGACCCCGTACAACCTAGTTTGACATGCCTTGACCTAGAATGACTTAATATGATTCAAATTGATTTGATTTCATTTCCTAAACATAGTATTGATACGTCTTGTTCTCTATAGGTCCTCGAGACGCTGCATTTGCTCCGGTTGACATACCATATTATACTACAGGCGAGTACATTTTCTGACACTTTTCCAATTTACGATAACTGTTATAATTCATGTGATTAGTGTAGATATGCTTGTTCTCGACACATTGGTCACACGGATTGGTATTCATGGATCCCGACATGAGATGTTATTCCTCGTTATCTTGGTATATCTTGTGCAAGCTCCTTGTAGTTCTTGTGCAGTATATGGACACCGATTCTCGAGGAGACTTGCTCTCTTCTCGTGGAATCCCGTGTCGTAACGTGTCTTGCTTGGATCCACTCTACCAGTCGGGGACGGGAAGTATTAGTGTAGATATGTGGTCAAAGCCTATTGTGCACCCATTGTGCACCTATTGATTGTGAGTGTTGATCATACACCCCACGTATGATTAGCCAGGCCTGTTACTATTGTGCAGTTCCCAAGCCGGCCACATATTGTAGCTAGTATTCACACACCTAGAGATATGATTCTTGATTCTTGTACATGCCATGATCAGTTTACTTGCCTTGTTCTAGCTCTAGATTTACAGCTTACCTTGCCATGATATCTACATGTACATTCCATGGTTTCCTTGTATATACTATCTATTTACAGTATTGTAGCTTTTATCATATCTTGTGAACTGCTGTTAGTAGATTGTACTCATTCCATCCTGACAGGATATGTTGAAAATATTACAGATGCAGATGAGGGAGACTACAGTACCTACTACGGTCCGGATGACGTAGTGGGCATAGACTTGGAGACTTTAGTCCAGCAGGGCTTAGCTCCGCCTGACGAGACCCTACCTATTACTTAGTTAGAGTAGGTCTTTTGTACTGGACATTGTCTCCAGTTACTTTTGAGACTGTTATTATTATGGACTGTATTAGAGACTTGGACTGTATATATTCTTGTGTTGGACTTGACAGGTTATATATTATTTTATCGTCTTGTTGTCTTTTCATTTCAGTCTTTACTTTGTTATCTTAGAGTCGTGATTGAGTACTCGTATATATATTCATTGCTTGTCCTCCGTTCGGAGTTGACCATATTCTCGACAGGTTTTTGTTATATATATAAACTGTTTAGAGTAGAAAAATCTACAGCGTTCCACGCCGATTTTTCGGTGAGGGCTGGGCGTTGTCGCATCACGTGCCCTTTTAGCGGGTGCGGGTCGTGACAAATTTCGCTCACAAGGCGAAGCACTAC
Source organism: Iris pallida (assembly GCA_029216955.1). Lineage (NCBI taxonomy): Eukaryota > Viridiplantae > Streptophyta > Magnoliopsida > Asparagales > Iridaceae > Iris > Iris pallida. The sequence goes on from JANAVB010029216.1 coordinate 2,210,594, forward strand.
ATGTTTGGCTTAAGACCCTCCTTGCAAAGCTTTGTAGTTCCGGCGTACCATTGCCATGACTTATCCACCATTCATCTATATTGAGTACCCTCCTCACATCAATAAGAATTAAGAAAGATGTAATGTAAAATACAAATGGAATGGTTAATTGGTAAGAAAAGAAACTTACATGGTGATATCATTTCTCTTGTTCTTATAGCTAGAGTAGTTCCAAAATCTCTCAACGCCTCTATATTTCAACAATTGCGATAAGATTTTAGTACTCTCAACCATATCTGGCACAAGCCTCATCAAAGCTTCATTAAGCATTCTCCTAGTGTCATTAAGCTCTGATGTTGAATGCTTATAAAATATGGCAGGGTTAAGGTAATATCCAGCTGCATTTAAAAATATAATCCAATGTTGGCATATAAATATGAATATGGTAACATTCATGTGCATATAAATATAAAAAAACATATATTAAAATATACCTGCATGCAAAGGGTGTTCTAGTTGTTCAACCCATCTCCTTTTAACAATCGCCATGGCCTTGATTAGCACTGCAGGTTCATCAGCAAGGTTCTTATCAAGCTGGAGTTGTGCTCTATCCATAGCATCATATATATAGCCCATGCAAGATTGTTCTTCCATGTCCACCAATCTCAAGACATCTACTAAGGGAGCCAACACTTTACAAGCCAACTCCATATTTTTCCAAAATGACTCTTTTGCAATAATCCTTGCAATCTTCTTTCCATCCACTCTCTTTGAAAATGAACTACGAACCCATCTAGAAGAAACGAATAATTGTTGCAATTTCTGCATGTTCTTCTATATGCTCTCCAATGTATAGGAGGTTGCAAACCTAGTTACACAAGGCCTGTGCAACTCGCTACCGCTCAACTTCCGCATCATGTTTAAAACCATGAAATGGTTATAAATATAAACCACCACCTTCCTGGCTTGAGACAACACATTCTTAACCTTGTCGATGTCACTACCAATTTCTTGCAAAATTAAATTGATACAATGTGCAGTGCAAAGAGTCCAATACATCTTTAGATGTTGTATCTCCAATTTCCTTCCTGCAGCCTTAAAGTTGGAACTATTGTCCGTGATAAACTACATACATAAAAAAGAAAATTGATTACAAATTAGGAAAACATAATATACATAAATAAGTGAACTATGAATTAACTAGTCAAGTCACATATTTATTACATTAACATGTTTACCTGGACAATGTTTTCCTCTCCCACATCCGCAATCACCTCATTAATCAATCCAACAATGTAGTATGCATCATGAATTTGGTCTGAAGCATCAACAGATTTTAAGAAAATCGTTCCTTGTGGACAATTAACTAAAAAGTTAATCAAAGAACGACCTTTCGTATCTGTCCAAAAATCTGACATGATGGAGCATCCATACTCCTTCCATTTGGGCCTAAAGGAATCAACAAAAGTCATTGTCTCCTTCAGAACATCTTGAAACAGAGTAACCCGTACATTATGATAGGACGGTGCAGGCATAGCTCTTTCATACTCTCCAACGCAATATATAAAACGTCAAAATCTAGGATTACGCACAACATTAAAGGGTATACCGCACTCGTATGAAAATTTAGCCCACTTCAACCAAACCTCCATCTTCAACTTCTTCTTGATTGTATTGCTAGCATCCAATGTCGTTTGTTGTATTTTTCCGACATTAGGTTTGTAGATTACATCCATTGGACCTCTTATATTGCTACTTTCCTTACTCTTCTTGCTTGATGCTGTAGCAATACTAGCAGGTGTTGGTTGAATATCGGCATCAGCATCCTCAACATCAAATGCGTCAGTCTCATCCTCATTTAAGCTTGGTCAGCTTAAAATATTGTTGACTCTATTTTTCTCAAGTCTTTTCTTTACAGCTTCATCCATTGTCTTTTGTACTTCCTTTTGCACAAGCATAGGAGCCTTATCACATTCCTTTGTTTGTCCCCTTTGATTAACAATGCGTTGTTTGAATCTTGATATCCCACCCGGTATTATTCTTTGGCAAAAATTGCACGTAATTTGACCTTTTTTGGTGGGATCCATAACCGTTCCATCGCGATACCCAACATCAGTCGAATTGATCTTAACCGGAGCTACCTCATTTGAAGCACCACCAGTTCCACCCTCATTTGAAGCTCTCAAAGACATTTCTGAAATAAAGAAATAAAAAAATAACGCATCCATTTTTTGATGACGTAATCAGGAACTGCAGCAGCAATATGCAATAATCAAGAATATGCAGGAATATACATTAATCAGGAATATCCAGGAATATGCAGTAATCAGTAATCAGTAATCAAGAATATGCAAGAACAGCAGCAGCAATATGCAGCAATCAGGAATATGCAGGAATCAGTAATCATCCATTTTTTATTACATTAACCTCTCTAAATTTCTGGTTTTTGAAATATGCAGGAACAGCAGCAGCAGCAACATTTCTGATGAAGTAATCAGAAGAAAAATAAGAAAAATAAGCAGAAGAAAAATAAGCAACTGCATCTCTAACATTTGAAGAACCAGAAATTTAGAGAAGCAAAACAAAAAAAAACTGAAGCAAAAAAAAGCAGCAGCAGCATCTCTAACATCTATAACATGAAGAAGCAAAAGAAAAAGAGGCAGTAGAAGAACTGAAGAAGAAGAACAGAACTGAAGAAGCAAAAAAAAAAAAAAAAAAAAAAAAAAAGCAGCATCGAAGAAGAAAAACTTACCGATATGAGCAGCTTCGAAGAAGAACCTCCCTCTATTTTTGAAGAAGAATAAGCGCGTTGGGTTGAAGCTGCAGCCGTTCCTTTTTCTTTTTTTTTTCTCTCACTCTTAAGTTACAACCTAACATATAAAGCAAACCGTGAGATATCGGTTATATCATAAACCGATATATCGGTAAATATCGGTCGTATCGGCCGATTTTACCGGGACCGATTTTTTACCCTTTTTTCAAAAAAAATCGGTCATCAACCGATACCGATATATATCGGTTATAAAACCGATATATATAGGTTATTAACTGCATAGGAGTTAGATAGCTTAGTAAGCTATCGTGGTGATCTCCATCACCATCAAGCTAGAATTCTAAACCCTAATTTGATAATTCGGATCATATTACTCAGATCATATTCTTTATTAGATAGCATTATAAGAGGCAGTGTTCTAAATTTCGGCCTAGGCGCCGGAAACCCCCTAGTCGGCCAGTCTAGGCGCTAGGCAGCCCTAGGCGGTTCGAAAATTCAAATTTAAAAAAAAAAATTCAAAAATTTCAGATTTATTGTTCAAATTTCTCAAATTTGAAATTTCGATTTAAAATTTAAAAAAAAAATCAACAAAACATACTTACCTGCGGCTTCTTCTTCTTCTTGCTGCTTCATCTTGCTGCTGCTGCTGTGACTGCTTTTGCTACTTCTTCTCCTTGCTGCTTCTGCTGCGGCTGCGGCTGCTTCTGCTGAGAGGAGAGGAGAGGAGGGGAAGGGAACGAAGAGGAGGAGAGGAGAGGAGGGGGGCGAAGAGGAGAGGAGGGGAGGAGAGGGAGAGGAGATGAGGTGAGGAGAGGAAAGGAGATGAAGGAGACGAAGAGGAGAGGAGGGAGAGGGCTAAAAAATAAAAAATAAAAAAGTATGTTATACAGAAAATTTGTTATAAGGACTCGAACCTTCACCCACCCCCCCACCCCCAACAGTGCCCCTATTTTATGACTGAAGCTTCTAGCCAAGTTGTCAAACTTGGTTTTGTGTTTATATAAACATACACATAATATATATAAACTACATGCATTAAAAAAAAACAGTTCGGCGTCTAAGCGCCCCTTTGGCGCACCGAATCCGCCTAGCGAAATTTATAACACTGATAAGAGGTGAATTTATCTCATTTTAGTGAAGATTGGAAGCTCATGATTTGGTATAGTACACCGTAACCTTTTTTAGAAAACAGGTAAGAACTAAAACAGGATCACCTTATTCACCTACTCAACTGAATAATCTCTAAACCTAATTTCTTACATCATGGGCAGCATACCTGCTCCAAACTACCTACTGAATATTGTTCATGAAAAAAATTACAAACTTAATTACAGACTAACATGACTGCTTATAACCTACATAAAGTTTAAACTACTAAGCTCTTAAGTATCTATATTGGTCTATTAAGCATCAGATGCTCCCAAGTATTATATAAATGTTAAGATTCATGCAAAGACATAACAAAGCCAAATACCACCACACTGATTGAAAAAAGCACAAGCAATTTCAGAATGATCCTCCAAATGTCTTGAGCTCGGTTTGATTAACGTTCATGTTTATTCTCCTCAAATTGAAGTGTATTTCCAATCATTAAAATTTAGTATGCTTATAGAAGCCACAAACATTGATTCTCAAGCGCACACGAAGTAGAATGATGATAAAGTGGACATGGTTAGGTTAACAATCTCTTCAGAATAGAATAGGAGCAACCATTGACCATGCAAAAATAACCTTCTTTAAGATGGAAACAATAACAGCCTTAAGAAACTCTGAGAAGATGGTGAGCTCTCTTCTAATCCATCTGAAAGATAGAGGCCTCCTCTCTTCAGTTTAGAATGCCAACAAACAACTGTTAAAGTTGGTACTCCATCTATGCTATATGGCAAAAACACTCCATCTATGTTATATGGCCTCCTCCTGGAGCATACTGATGTTGTTATTCTCAGCAATGAGCTATCTATGATATCAACCTGTACTAACCAACTTTTGTTGGATTGTATGTCACATCCGGTTGAGCGCTCAAGACTTGCAAGCTTGGTGACAATCTAAGAAGCACAGACACTACAAAATTCATGTATTGTCCGTGTCATGTTGGACACACGTGTTGGACACGCCACCGACACACAGAAATACGCTAGGACACCAAATAGGTGTCGGATATATGTCGTCGTGCGTGTCTAAAGTGTGTCGTGTCGAATCGGTGTCCCTGCAACATTAGGTGAAAATATAAGAGGGAGCTCCATAGAAAGTTTAGTCTGACATTGAATAGAAAGTGGAAAATGAGTGTCGATATATGAGATTAGTTTTCGACTTAATAACGGAATTTCATTTTAAGTCATATAGGCCTAGTCCAATATCATACCTTATAAATCAACTCCCTAGCCTCACTTCTTGTGCTCCAACTTGGACCTATGAGCTAGACCTATCCTTGAAGTCGATATGTTTAGTCCCTCCAACCTTAGTTCTGATATCCGAACAACCTTATTTCCAACTTGTAACATTGGGCTTTTGATACCACATGTTCACATGTTGGGAATGCGGTAAAATTTGAACCATAGTTGATCCACGAGGTATGATATTGGACTTCGGCCGTATGACTTAAAAAGGAACCCTCTTAGTAAGTCCCAAACCAATATCTTATATCTATACATCATCCTCCAACTTCCTACTCAATGTGGGAATAAACTATCTATACAACCCCTTTTTTTACATCGTCACCAAACTCGCAAACCTTTAGCAATACACAACCAAACACTGGCGACCCCTTTAACCGCTACCTTATAGCTCCTTACGGGTGCACCTATTGATCTCTATTGCCCATGTCCATACCATCTAAATAATTTTCTCTTATCTTGTCCTCCATTAGCGTCATCTCCAACTTCCCACGAATGTACTCATTTGCACCACGTTCTTTACTCATTTTCATCATATTCTTTAGGGTCTGCTTGGTAAATGTGTTTTCACCGGTTTTGGGGTGTTTTTGAACCGACCGTTTATGAAAATCTCCACTTGTTAATTTCTTTGGGGTACTGGTTTTGGTCGGCTCAAAAATCCCCTAAAACCGGTGTAATGTAATTTTGGGTGGCTTTATAAACACCCCAAATCGGTGGGTTTTGAGGGGGTTTTATTATTTTATTCCATTTATAACCTCACCAAAAATATATAATTATAAGTTTATAACTACTAATACCCATCCCTATTTAATTTTATTCGTGTAAAAAAACTTTCAAAACCGTTCGTTAGTGAATTACCAAGCATAGATTGAACTGGTTTAAAAGCCGCTACTTAAAAACCACCCAAAACCGGACCCCTCATAACCGCTCATAACCGGTAATCTAAAAACACCTCATAACCGCTACCCCTAGAATTGCCAAGCAGACTTGGTAATTATTTGTCATTCGTCTATCTTAGTATTCTCATTTCAGCTACACTAATCTTCTTCGAAAACGTTGCTTCTTTAGTGCCCCCCAAAACTCCAATACGTAGACCATATCTGGTCTTATTCCCTTTCAACCTCAACAATATCTTGGCGATCAAAAAGTACTCCAAAAGCACTCCTCCATTCGCATCTTACCCTATTTTTTTATTATTATTATTCTCCTCTTATTTTCGTTTTATTAGCATGTAATCGAAGGTTAATATGCACACTAGTTCATTCTATTAACAAATTGGGCTAACATTTTACCAGAAAAAAAATAAAAGAGAAAGAAAAAGGAGTCAGTACCTGTAGGTGGTGGGAGGAAGTGACGGAAGTCGGAGAGGGGAAGTGGGGAGTCGAGTTTTCCGTTGGGGAAGTCGGTGGAAAGTTGCAACGGAGGTGGCTGAAATGGTAGTGGCCAACGCCATAGTGGGGGGAATTAGAAGAGGGGGTTTGGTTTCGGCTGGGGCTTCAGAGCAGCAGCACAGCTGAAGAGAAATAATGGAAGCGTATCACCTCCTTCGGATCGTCTCAAAAAAATATCGGCACTCCCTTGGGCCAACAAGCCCAGGCCCAAACAAAATGCTAACATGTATGTAAATTGGAAATTTTGGACTTTTGTCCCACTTACTAAACAAGAATTTGTACTTTAAATCCATTTTCTTGTTTTTGTTAGGCTTACATTCCATTTTTTTGTCGCGGAAAATATTTGACGACTGTTTTTCGTGACAAAATAAACATTTTTCGTGACAAAATGTGGTATGTAGGTAAAATAAACACAAAAAGTGATATGTAGATGCAAAATCTTATTAATTATTGGGACGAAAGTCAAAAAGTTCATATAAATTAAGAGGTGACAAGTTGTAATATTTTATGGTTTGAACCTGCCTTAAATGTCATGTAGTTAAGAGGTTTGCATATATATATATATATATATATATATATATATATATATATATATATATATATATATATTCCCTTTCTTATAGGGGGAAATTTTACAGGACAAATTTACGGGATAGACCAATTTCTTATGGAGAGAAAAGAAAATCAAAAAATATCTTGTTTCTTACGTATATGTTTCTCTTCTAATTTCTTTCTCTTTAAAAATTTAAATCCCTCCTTTCAAAAACAAACATATCTCTATCTTAAAACAAAGACTTATCTATCTATTTATTTTTAAACAAAAAGAGATCTATTTATTTTTAAACAAAGAGAGATTTATCTATTTTAAAAATATAGATAGATAAATTATTTTTTTATTTTTTAAAGTAGAGATAGATATTTTTAAAAACAATCTATCTTTACAAACAAATATACCTTTAATGTTGCTATTAATTTTAATTTTTAATTTTAATTTTAACATTAATTTTAATTTTAATGTTAATGTTAATCTTAATCTTAATCTTTATCGTTATATATCTTTATCTTTATCTTTATCTTTATCTTAATTTTACTATTAAATTTTTAATATTGATGTTAATGCTAATGTTAAAATTAATTTTTATGTTATTGTTAACATTAATTTTAATTTTAGTGTTAATTTTAATTTTAATGTTAATGTTAATCTTAATCTTAATCTTTATCGTTATATATCTTTATCTTTATCTTTATCTTTATCTTAATTTTACTATTAAATTTTTAATATTGATGTTAATGCTAATGTTAAAATTAATTTTTATGTTATTGTTAACATTAATTTTAATTTTAGTGTTAATTTTAATTTTATTTTTAATTTTAATTTTTAATTTTAATGTTAGAACTAAAACTAATCTTCAAATTAAAATTAAGATTAAAATTATCAACTAAATTAACATTAATTTAAAATTAAAATTAATATCAACAATAACATTAACCGAAAAATTAACATAAGAAATAATATTAAAATGATCATTAAAATTAATATTTGTAAATATAATTTTTAAAGGTATATTTATTTTTAAAGATAGATTTTTTTTTAAATCCATCTCTATTTTAAAAATAAATAAAATTAACTGATCTATCTCTATTTTTTAAATTTAATAAATAAATCTCTCACTATTTAAATAATAAATAGACTTAACTTTAAAATAGCGATAGGTATATTTTTCAAAGGAGAGATTTAATTTTTTTTTTTTTTAAAGAGAAAGAGATTCAGAAGAGAACCATACGTGTATTTTCTCATCCCCTAAATTTGTCCCGTAAGTTGTTACTGTAGGAGAAGCTATATATATAGGTGATGTTTGGTTGATTAAAAATGGAAATATATGAAACATTTGTTGTACTATTGTAGAAAGTATAATATTTGGTTTGATGTAAATGATGGAATTGGTGCAACAAATGTTACATCATTTTCTCCAACTACCGTAACAAATATTATGGCCAAAATGACTGCAACACCACCTATTACCCTGCAAAATTTAAGAATCAAAATCTAAATATAGGTAGATCAAACATCTAATGTTACGCTCCACGCGGAGGCATTGTGTTTGTTGGTTGGCTTGAATATGCTGATTGGTTTTGAGCTGTGCGATAAATCGCAGAATTTGAGTGACGATGTAGACTTGTTTAACTTAGTCTAATTGAATGATTTATGGAACATGGCTCTATATCAATTAAGAAGATTGTGCATCACATCAAATATCTTTTTGAGAAATTGTTCGGTATATATTTGATCGAGACATAAAAACTATTTATCGTGGTGGGTGGTCTTGATATTTCCCTCATTTTCCTTTACACTTAATAAAACAATATCAATCAAATTTTGAATTCAATTTAAATGAGTTCAATCCCCCCCCCCCCCCCCCCCACACACACACACATCTAAATCATCTATAGATATAAACATATCTAAGATCCTAAACAAAATTTCATAATAATTTAAATCTTGACCATTCGACGTCGCTTCCTGATCTTCGGAGCTCACCGCAATTCCATCATCCCTTGTCCTGATCGTCGACTCGACTTCACCGTCAATATCTAAATCATCACCGGGTTGTTTGCCAATCGACCCTCAGCCACCCACAACCTTCAGCGAGAGATCCCGACCCGCCTAGGAGCATCGTCGATGAGTCGATGACTGCCGATAACAAATATGTACAGAACAAAGATTCTGTGGGAATAGAGCAGAACTCGTCTTTTCAGGTATGTAATCCTATAATCCGTCTACTACCCTGTATTAAGAATCAAAATTTAAATATAGGTATATCAAACCTATAAATGCTCCCCTACATGCAGAGGCATTGTGTTGGTTGGTTTGCTTGAACATGTTGATTGAATTTGAGTTGTACAAGAAATTACGGGATCTGAGTGATGATGCAGACTTGCTTAACTTGGTTTAGTTGAATGGTTTATCGAGCAGGTTTCGCTTGTATGGTTATACTAATTAAGAAGATCGTGCATTATACCAAATTCTCTCTATGAAGAATCATTCGATATATGCTTGATCGAGGCAGAAATATTATTCATCACGGTGGATGGTTTTGATCATTCCCTCATTTACATTCACACTTAATAAAAAAAATCTCTATTAGTCTTTCTTTCTATTTCTATGAGATTGTTCATGCTAAGTAAAATAACAAGATATAAAATAGAGTAATATTATTGTTGTTAACTTGCGATATATAAACATATAAAATATTTTTCTGTTGTTATATACGCATGGAATATTGTAATTTCGTTGTAGACATGGAATATTGTATGTTATAAATGCTAAGAATGTGAACACTGAATTGTAAAGTGTTAAGTACACATGCACTAGATTTATGTGGTAAGAGTTCGGTATGGAAAGCGGTATGGATGTGGTTTGGTACCATAGAATGGTCAGGTGTAGTTTGGTACCATGGAACGGTCGGATGTGGTTTGAACCACGGAATGGTCGGATATGGTTTGGTACCACATAATGGTTGAATTTGGTTTGGAATAGTTTGGGATCGATGGATCGCCAATCAGAATAATATCGAGTGAAAATTGTGATTATCGTGAGAATGTACTGTTGTACAAGTAGATATTTATATTGCTTTATTTTAGTTTTTGTATCATGCATATATTTTATAGTTGAACTGTTTACGCATTTGCATGTTCATGGACAACTTGTGCACAATGTTTGATTTTCTCGAACGGGGTCCGGGACACCGGGACCAATTAGGCCTAGAAAAAATTATCTGAAACGTGCTTCAAGCACAAGGTATTGCGGGACCTTCATTAGGGCTAGCTATCCGGACTAGAAGGACGCATTGCAATACTATTTATAGTCCAAAATGGTGTGTCATCCGTGACCGTCATATAGTTAGGCTACATGCTAATGCTAATCTATTTGCAGACCTAACAAGTTATTTGCAGGAACAAACTCACGACACATATTTATGAAGACTAACAATTGATGCAGGGACACACTTTTGACATATTTATATACTATAAAAGTTAATCCATGTTTGCCGGGAAGGATGGTAGCCTTGGGTAACTTTCATTGTGTCAAGGGACACATTTATGTTAATCCATGTTTGTAGTGCTCAGGAACTAGCTGGCTAGCTTTGTATTATGGAACCAACTTATGTTATATAGGTTGGATTGTAATTGAATGGTTGAGTTAGATGACTTTAAAATGTGGTGAAGTCTACACCTTTTAATCTCAACCACTAAATTGCAATATAGTCCATAAAACATAGGGTGGTTCCATAATACAAAACAGTCGGCTACTTTGGAGCATTTCTGTGTGCGTGTATAAAAAGTAAATCGATAAAGATAAAGATAAATAGATAAATAAATAAATAATATAAATTAACATAAATCCTCAAGTAAATCACAATAATAATAATAAAATAATATATATATATATAATAATAATAATAATAATAATAATAATAATAATAAATATATATATATATAATAATAATTATATATATATATATATATATATTATATATATATATATATATATATATATATATATATATATATATATATATATATATATATATATATATATATATATATATATATATATATATATATATATATATATATATGTTAAATTAGCTATTAAGATTAGAAAAAAAAAATATGTTAAATTAGCTATTAAGATTAGATCGTTTTGGTTTCTTTGTTTTAAAATTTGTACCTATCTTCTTTAAATATAAACATTGTATTTGCTTATTCATTATTTTCATAATAGTTGCATCAATTTTCTATTTTTATTTACTTACTATTATCCTATTATTATATTTTAAGTATATAGATAATTACTTTGTTTATATTTTATTTTTTAAAATACAATTTGACTTTATAATGGTGTAATTTGGAATATATATATAAATTTGATTTACCTTGGATTATTATTATTACTGTTATAATAATAATAATAATAATAATAATAATAATAATAATAATCATCATCATCATCCAAGGTAAATCAAATATTTATATATATTCCAAATGACACCATTATAAATTTAAAATGTATTTTATATATATATATATATATTATATATATAATATATATATATATATATATATATATATATATATATATATATATATATATATATAACATTATCTATATACTTAAAATATAACAACAAGATAATAATAATAAGTAAAATAAAAATAGAAGATTGACGCAACTATTATGGAAAAAAATGAATAAATAAATACAATGTTTATACTTAAAGAAGGTAGGTACAAATTTTAAAACAAAGAAACGAAACAATTTAATCTACCAATTTTTCTCTCTGTATTATAAATATAACTGATGCATAAATAGAAATCTCTCTTCTCACATCTATTCATCTCCATGTAATTCTCATCTCATCATTTGCTCAACCCATCCTTCTCTCTCCCTCTCTCTCCATAATACAAAACCAGCTGGCTGGTTCTAGAGCACACTCTACATATACATATACTTTAAATGAATACTAATTACAACTCTAACACTTACACAATGATTACCTGTAATGCCCATATCTCGTATTACGTATTTAAAATACGTGTACGTATTTTGACCCGTATTGCATGTTTTTCTGCTTGATTTATTTTGACATTTCATTGATTGGTTCATCTTGGTTCGGTTCGACTTGTTGGCTTGGTTCGATTTTGTTGGAAAACCACTCCCACCTACCACCACCTTCATTAAATATCCCACCAAACATTTCTATCTCCTCATTAAAACTTTCTTCTTCCCCATCATTACTTCTCCACCAACCTGAGAGAGTGAAGGGCTTAGGCAAGTGCATCTTGCTTCATAGGAGAACTCCATTTTTATTGTTCCATTGTCTTCCTCATGTATTTCTAACCCACTTTAGTACTTAGTATTTTTCATTTCTGTGGTTAATTTCTTGCAGATCTAGCTTTGTGGTATTTTCGGTTTTCATGAATTTTGATCTATCAAACTTGTATATTTTGCTAGTTGATGGTTCCATGTTATAGAGAATTCCATTTTATCCAAATTTGACCTACGGGAGTCTGGATTTGGGTTCCTATTGTTGTTTGGTGGAGCACGGAGGCCATGGTATTTTCCATTGACATGTTCTCTGTAGGAGCCATTAATTTCACTTCTGGCCGCATGAGCATCTTTTAAGTTCTGAGCCACATGAGCATTAATTAATTGTATGGCCCTTTTATTTTATTGCTTGCAAGCTTGCATGCATTTGCATGCAACTTGCCTGAGCCGCATGGCCAGTTGCCCTGGCCGCATGAGAAATTAATTACATGGCTTTTATTATTATTATTATTTATTTAAGTGCAATGCTGGCCGTATGGCCATTCTTTTGTTAGCCGCATATGGCAAGACATCAGTTTAATATTAAAGTTGTAGGCATTAGTTGAATAATTGCATGCATTAGTTAAATAATTCCACTAGCTAAATAGTTTCATGCATGCATTAAAGTTGCATATGGCCAGCCGCATATGGCCTTAGTATAAGTCTTGGACGCATGAATTGCTAATGCATTAGCTTAAAGCATATTTTTGCATGGAAATAATTAATGCATTAGCTTAAAGCATATTTTTGCATGGAAATAATTAATGCATTAGCTTAAAGCATGCATGGCTTTAATTAATGCATTAGCGTGCATTACCAATTAATGCATTAAATGCATTAACACATGAATGCATTAATACATGCATCAGTATGCAAAATGCATTAAACATGTGCATTCTTGCTTGAAATTCTCAAGCTGGCCGCATGGAATCCTCAAGCTGGCCGTATGAGGATTTTTGTGAGCCGCATATGGTTACATATTTAAATATTGCTTGCATGCAAGCATCAGCTTGCACTATGAGCCGCATATGGTTACATATTTAAATATGTATTGTATGCAAGCATCAGCTTATATATATGCCATGTTACATATTTAATTTGCATGCGTACAAGCAGTAGCTTGCATGCCTATATATATCTTGGCCGCATGGCCACATATATATAATATGTGCATGGCCAATAATTCTTGGCCGCATGCGTTGTTTGAGTGGCCACGTGCCATATTTTGCCACATACACCATGGTGTGCTGGCCTCATTAGTATGATGTATTAATTTTAATAGGGTCCCACAAGGTTTGTATTCGTGTAATTTTAGGCCACATGGCCCCAGTACTTGAGTGGCCACGTGCCCTTTTCTTTTGCTTGAGTGGAAGCTTGCATTTATTGCGGGTTCCTCTCTCCTTGTCTTTTCTGGTTGCATGAATATTTTTTGCTGGCCGCATGGCCCCCTTCAATTATTTTCTGGCCGCATAAGCTTTGGCTGGCCGCATAGGTGGCCTCCCACTCTCTTTGGCCGCATGTATGTTCTCCCACTTTTAGGCCGCATGGGGTCCACTTTGATTGTTTAAATGTTTTATTTGCCTGAATTGTGGTCATAATTTCTTCCCACTCCCAACATGAAAGTTGTAGAGTTTCTCCTTGGCTTCAAGAATATATATAATAAATATATTATTATTTAATTGTGAAAGTTTCTTCCCTCCTTGATAAATGACATGACTTGATAGTGACCCGCCGTGGCGCACTCCCGACAAGATAACTTGACCTGAAAAATTTGACATGATAACTTGACATGATAATTCTTGACAGTGGCCCGTCGTAGTGCACTCTTGACATGATAAACCTGGCATGATATTTCTCGAATTGCTGTTGCGACGGCTAACCTGACATGACAAGATTGAATAACTCGGACACCGTAGATGATTGTGCTTGTACAAATGAACCCGTCTTGTCTTGCATCATGTCTAGGACGGGGATCCCTGAGTACCACGGCCGGAGGTACCCACTGAAATTGACTAAGGCTAATAACTAGAATAATCAGTAGTCATGATGAGATTTCCCAGCTACAGGCAATTCCGTTATCTGGGCACCCCACATGGGATCTGTAGCCTGCCGTCGAGTATGGCACATTTCCAGCACACTGTCATGTGTTGCATCCTTATTGTACTAATATTCGACTTGGATAACCTGGATGGTCTGCAGGGCTTGTGGCTGTGAAATAATCTTGCTGCATCTTGCTAGTAACTAGGCCTGTGATAACCCTAGTTAGTTAAAGTATCAAGCCGTACTTATTGCCTTGCCGTGATTGTTGGATGGAGTTCAATCTGTCTAGTCTTGTCTTGATCCTGTACAAGATTGCTACATGTCTTGATTTCTTATTCATCTTGCCGATAAATGGTGGGAGAAACCAAGTTCTGTTCAGACGAAGGGTTACAACCCCGGTCCTTGTTTGGTTTACGGGTTGTAACCTGGTTATCTGAATAGTCCTATGGCTATCTCATCGTATATCACCGTCATGCTTTTCCTTAATTATTGTCTTTTATTATGTAATTATATTTTTGTGTTAATTGCTGGTTTTAGTTCCTAAGTGAAGCCTCCTTTATGGCACTTGCTCTTTCTGGGGTCTGACCCAGCTGGTTTTGTATGGCCAGATACTGGAGCAGCTCCAGAGGATCCACCGACTTTCCAGCCAGATGGTGACCACTAGACGGAACCCTGGCAACGAGTGGGTTTATTTTAGCTCTCCCATTTTATTGTAAAATTATTCTTTTGAGGCGTTTAGCCGCCGAGCAAGTATTAGCTCGTGTACATTTTTACTTACTGTCTGCCTACGGGCTGTAACATGATTGGCAACCTAGGGTTGATCATGTATGACTAAACTCTTGCTAGTCCTCACATTTTGTAACGACTAGCTTCATGATCAGCTGAATATATAATGTTTGGGACACCTTACTATTGTATATTTGGTGATCTTACATCTTGTAACGTTTACTTACTTGCTTGTGATTGAGACACTAGGCTTGTTATTGACCATAGAAGACTGATGGCTTGTAGATAAACCCTCATATATCTAGACAGCCATGACCGTATAGTGGAGTGGATCCCATTTTATTATACGTAGCTGGCTATGTCTGCCCCCGCTCTCCAGTGTTCTGGTTCTGGGGCGTGACATTACCTTATTAAATATTAAGAAATTTTAAAAAAATCTATTAATTTATTGACTTGTTCAATTTTTCTCGTAGCTAAATATATTATTATCGAGCAAAAATATTTTGTAAAGGGAGGGCTTACAACTCACATCCAACAATCTTATTCAAACAAAGAAGCCAACACAATGCCTCCTCTGGGAGCGGGACATTACACTGATCACATAGATCTCTGAATAATTCATTCACATGAATACAAGTCCAACCAGACCCTTCGAGTCAACAAATCATTATAACGCACCGCATGGAGCAGGACATTACATTTGTGATCTTTGTGACAGCATCCAAAGCTCATGCATACGAAAGTTGTCCAATTGCATTCACGTATCTTGGTTACCACTTTCACATATTTGTATTTAATTCATATTTGGCATGTATATTTGTATCTTGATACGTCCGTTTGAGGATATGGTTTCTATCCAGGTATTTGTTGAGCTCCATACGTAGGATTGTTGTTGGTGCGTATTTCTGCAGGTTTTAGGTATGGCTAGTGATACTTGTTAAATATTATTACATGTTGATTCATGAGATGAAGAACAAAATAAATGCCGAAGCGTACCTGAATTCATTGATTTGCTTGATCGATCTTGAAGCAGACATCTCTTTATGGGGTTCGATGTTCCAACCCGCTACGACCCTTAATAACAAAGATAAAATATTTGTTCCTCTCTATGTTGATGGGGATACATAAGAGAATATAGAAAACCTTCTCTTTCGTGGTCGTATGAGTTGGGGACCATAACCCTAATAAATACATATATTTATATGTTTTGATATTTATAATTTGGCCCCTCGTCAAATTAGATTTATCTCCGATATCTACACATTATTTCCATGAGAATTATACCCTTAAACCAATTTTTCAAATAGACCACTTTAATTTGGCTTAATTATTTAGATAGCCCAACACAATTAATTTTACATGTATGGCCAATATTATTGAAAATAAATCCAACAATCTCCCACTTGGCCACATATGTAACCTTATAATTGTGTTAACTTTAGTGAGCTCATAAATTGCTATCTTAATCCTTACGGTATAACCGGACAATATCGTCCATTAACCATATCAATATATGATCAAAGCAGCCTTCGTCACATTTAGCGTATCTAAACCATCAATAGTCACATATAGCGATATAGCTAAATGACATAGATCAATCATGGATACGTAGCATAAAAATTACACGCAATGTGATCAACACATGTGTATTTCGAATTGGTCATCCTTAACTTTAGTGAGATCAATACTTTAACATAATGGAAACAGAATGAACTGAATTTTTCATATATCTGATCAGATAAATGTCTAAAATAATTTAATACATAAATATATCCAAAACCAAATAGCACTAAAATACATAAAATACGAACTCCCACTATATTGCCATATTCTAAATTAAGATAACACCCATATGAGCAGTATGCTCATGAAAGACCTTGAGTGATAATACTTTTGTGAGAGGATCCGCTAAAATAGAGTTTGTCCGTATGTGTTATATGGACAATTTAACCATTCTGAATTCTAGGGGTGAGCATTATTCGGTTTTGAACCGAAAATCGAACCGAACCGAATAAGATATTCGGTTCAGTTTTAAAAAAAAATCGGTTCGGTTTCGGTTTTGAAAATACTAAATTTTCTTATTCGGTTTCGGGTTTCGGTTTCGATCCAAAACCGAAAACCGAATAAGAAAATTTAGTTTATATATATATATATATATATATATATATATATATATATATATATATATATATATATATAATAAATATATATATATATATAATAAATATATAATAAAAAAAAAAAATATATATATATATATATATAATAAATATATCTAGGTATATTTAGTTATTATATATGTTAACAAAAAAACACAAATAAACCCAAAAACCGAATAAACTGAAAACCGAACCGATTTAATTGGGTTCGGTTCGGTTCGGTTATTGACCAATTCGGTTCAGTTTCGGTTTTGCTTATTCGGTTTCGGTCCAATTCGGTTTTCGATTATTCGGTTCGGTTGGAACCAAATAAATCGAATACTCGCCCCTACTGAATTCTTTCCTTCACAACTAGAAACTTTATGTCAATATCCTTTGACTTATACATGTCACGACCCGATCCCAAATTGTTGGGTCGAATCGGATCATGCCCAGCCTGCACCGTTGTGAGACGGCGGCAGTAAGCTGTTTCTATATGCAGGTATTCACAACAATATTTATTTGTATTTTTCACAACACGAATTTATGAATATTTAAAAAAAATTTATTCTACAATTGAAAAGTACAAACTGAAACTGAAAGTACTGAAATAAAATACTGAAATCAAAATCTACAAACTCCAACACAATAAAACTAGGTAACTGGAAAACAACTAGCTAAACGGTCGGCTTATCGGCCTCTGGTTCTGCGTCCTCTAAGGTAGACTCTGGCAACACCACAGGATATAACACCGGGTCATAGTAGCTATTGTACAATAGGTCAGCATCATCAACATCACCTATTGGGGGGATCCAGTCAGGAAAGGAGCAAGTACGAGTACATAATCCAACATTCTAAATAATAATGAAAAGTTGCAATTTTAAACAGTTGAAATACTTTGAACAATATTTTCCAGCAATTTTCAGCAATTCAGTATTTAAAACAATGTGATTTGAATAGGTAACGTCTATGACCGGCTTGGGTTGTACAATAGCATCCTAGCGATACGATACGGCTTATCCCCGTATGTAAGAGGGGTAAGCTCGCGCAATAATGCAATATGAGGGTATTGGTCATAAACGCAACACTACTCCCCCAATATCCCCACAATTAATAATCGAACTCAAGGAGAGAGTTCCTTGTAGCAATGTGGTTTAAGCATGCAACATGACAATTACTAATTAAAATACAAGAAAACATAACCGTAACTTGCCTTTGTTTAATGACTGGAACAGGATGTCGGTACCGGAGAGGAAGTCAAATACATTCTCGAAACCCTACAGTTGAGAATCCTGACTTAGAACCATAAATAAGCCATATCTAGGTGTGCTAGTTGCAATTTCTAGAAACAGACCCTAATCAGGTTTTAAGTTATTAAATTAATCTACCGAAACGTCTAACGTCGCGAGCTACATTTGTTGTCATTTAACTGGATAAGCCTGTTACTGGTTTAATTGGGAAAGATAGCGATTACCGGTTAATTGACAAAACTTTGTATTTTTAATAATATATATATAAAACTAAATTTCTTTAAGTGATAAAGCATGGACTTGTTAACTTACTAGTAATTATCCATTTTACTTAAATATGAGAAATTTTTATTAATTTTATACAAAATAATTAATACCCAATTATAATTTATACGTCTAGTTACGCAAATAACCAACTCAGAAAAGAAAATAGAAAATCTAAGCTACACAATACAGGGCCACAGAAAAATAAAGAAAAGCTGGGCTTATGCCCTTACAACAAATTAATTAAATTAAATTAATAGGGCTGAGGCGAGCTCTGAGTGCCGTGAAGCGGTCCAATCAGAAGGCCGAGGCCCTGCACCCAAAATACTAAAGGCCAGTAACAAGTTCTAAAAATAAAACATAATTAAATTTAAATATACATTATAGGAAATGGACGTCTCAGACTTGGTCATGCAATCTCATATTGCTGGCTTACGCCTCAACGTACAGAAAGTCCTGTAGCGTTTGCATTTTGCCAAGGCTCATCCGACCGATACGGTCGTCGTCTAACAGGGGATACAGAAAACTCACAAAATCCACATTTAGAGCCAAACAAAACCAATTTTGTAAACCGTTTTCAAGGACCAGATTTTGAAAATAGAATTTAATTTACCAATTACTAAACTTAATTAGATAATAGTATTTTGAAATATTTTACTGAAAATTTGGGCAGCACCTCCTTTGTAACTAGGACAACCTAGCCACGAGGCGGTACCGCTCCACACCCAAACAGTCGATCCCAAACCATGGAGACAACACAATATCACCACATACAAAGATGGAAATCCAATCCCAGAGAATAATAAGCCACAGGCCAAAATAAAAACATCCCAACTAAGATAGAATATAAATACAACATACTAAGATAGAAAGCTAAAGAAAACATACGCGTCCAGCATACTAATGTCCAAGCCACAAAATACTCAAATAATCACTAACCAATGGGAAAATATTAGCCAAGCATACCAACTAGGAACAATCCACAAAACTAATCCGAGCCGAACTCGAAAAAAGTATCCCCTAGCGCAACTAGTAAAACCGATCCCCACGTTGGGGTCGGGACCGCGTCATCACCGACTAACTACGGGAGGGACACAGGGACACGGAATTATACCTCAGTTGCTCGGCTAGAGCTCTCAGATGCAAGAAAAATAGGGAAAAGAATCTGCGCGTCTCGGACGGACTCGAAACAGTCCAGAAGCACGCGAAGAAGGTCGGAGCGTTCACAGGGAGCAGCGCCGGAACAGGCGCAGGAGGCACGAAGCGTGCAAGACGGGGCTGGGGTCGGATGGCGCGGAGAGCCACGCGGGGAGGCGCTGGCCGGGACAGAGCTCGGCGGAGCCGAGCGGTCGGGGCGGAGGCTCGGGGCCGAGCGGGGCTCGGGTCCGGTGAGGAAGGCGGCCGCGGGATCGGGGCTCGAGCGGAGGCGGGCGCGGCCTCGAGTGGAGGTCAAGTTCTGGAAGGGGTGAAGTGGGAGAGGGTTCTGTGAAGGGGTGAAGAATGGGGAATTTCTTTTTATGGGAAATAAGAATAGAGTGGGGGTTTCAGAGGAGGCTGGGAAGGAAGGAAATGAGTGGGAGAGAGAGAGAGATGTGGAGAGAAAAAAGGGGAGCTCGGTCAGGTCGTGGGGGAATGGGTCATGGCCGAGTGTGTGGGAAAAAGAAAGGAAAATAGGTTTAGGAAATTTTCTTTTATTTATACTTTGCTAAAAATCCACCTTTATATATATATGCATATTATATAATTTTAGGTTTTTTTTAAAAAAAAAATACAAAGATGGGCTCGGACTTGGGAACGGGTTCGGAGTCGGAACCCGGGCACGAAATCGGGACTGGGCCACAATCAAAAATCACGATAATTTATTTTTGAAATAATTATTTTTCTGATCCGACTAAAATAATAATAATAATAATAAATATAATCTTAATAATAATAGTAATAATAATAACTAAACTAAGCCGCAAATATAGGATCTAATAATTAATCTAAATTCCAGAAAGCGGGTTTCACAACCTTCCCTCCTTAGAAAATTTCGTCCTCGAAATTAAAGGATCGGGTTAGGAAATTACCTTAGGTCTCAAATAGATACGGATACTGCTCCCGTATCTCATCTTCTCGCTCCC
Source organism: Iris pallida (assembly GCA_029216955.1). Classification (NCBI taxonomy): domain Eukaryota; kingdom Viridiplantae; phylum Streptophyta; class Magnoliopsida; order Asparagales; family Iridaceae; genus Iris; species Iris pallida. The sequence continues at coordinate 2,231,540 of JANAVB010029216.1, forward strand.
AGGTAGACTCGCCTGGGGAGTTGTGCTGCCACATTACTCTGACTATCAGCGTCACAGAGTTTCTGGTTCTCTTCTCTCCTCTGTCTAAAATTGCCACTGGCTTCTCTGGAACTGTGAGGCTGGGTCCAATTTCCACCTCCGAATGGTCCAAGATGTGGCTCGGGTCCGGGATGTAGCGTCTCAGCTGTGAAACATGAAAGACATTATGGACGCCTTCGAGACTTGGAGGTAAAGCCACCCGATAAGCTACTTCTCCAATCTTGTTCAGTACTTCAAAAGGATCGAAATACCTGGGGCTTAGCTTTCCTGCTCTACCGAAACGGATGGTTCCTCTGGTAGGGGAGATCTTCACGAACACACTGTCACCTTCTTCAAACTCCAACGACCGTCGGCTGCTATCGGCCCAATGCTTCTGTCTGTCCTGTGCAATCCTGAGCTTATCTCTAATCATCTTTACCTTCTCTGCTGCATCGGTCACCATCTTAGGTCCAAGCAATATCCTTTCTCCTACGTCGTCCCAAGCAAGTGGGGTGCGGCAACGACGTCCATAAAGTGCCTCGAACGGAGTCATACCGATACTAGCTTGGTAGCTGTTGTTGTAGGAGAACTCTACCAAGTGCAAATGGTCTTCCCAAGGCCCTCCAAATTCCAAGACGCAAGATCTCAGCATGTCTTCTAGCGTCTGGATTGTTCTCTCCGATTGTCCGTCAGTCTGGGGATGGTAGACGGTGCTGAACTTCAATTGCGTTCCTAAACTGTCGTGCAAGCTCTTCCAGAAGTGAAAGGTAAATCTGGTATCCCTGTCAGATACGATACTTACCAGAACTCCATGAATTCGGTAGATGTGTCGCATGTAAAGTGCTGCTAACTTCTCGGTGGTTAGGCCCACCTTAAAGGGAATAAAGTGAGCTGACTTCGTCATTCGGTCCACGATAACCCAAATGGCATCCTTCCCTCCTTGGGATCGAGGCAGTCCTGACACAAAGTCCATCGTTAGGTGTTTCCATTTCCACTCCGGGATGTCTGGCGGCTGCAACAGTCCTGCTGGTCTCTGTCTGCTAGCTTTCACTTGTTGATAAATTAAGCATCTAGCTACATACCTGGATACGTTCTTCTTCATTATGTACCACCACACTACAGTACGCATATCTCGATACATTTTGTTAGCTCCTAGATGTATGGAATACTGCGACTGGGGTGCTTCTTGCATCAGCTCGTTCCTCTGTTCGCCAGTTGGTACGCAAAGCCTCGTACCGTGCTTCAGTGCTCCATCGTTGGCGATTGAGAATCCTTCAAGTGTTCCTACCAGCACTTGATCTCTGAGTTTACAAAGCGTCTCGTCTTGGAATTGTGTCTCCTTAACTCTGTCCATTAGACTTGAACGCACTTGCAACTGCATCATTGATGAATCAGCTCCTGGTATAATGGCTTCTCTTCCCAGTTTCTTTATTTCTTCTTCGGGCAGTACAATCTCCAGTCCAAGCTTTTCCATGTCTTCCAGCAAGTGTCATTCCTTGGTCAAGAACATCGCCATCGGGTATCGACTAATTGCATCTGTAACAACATTAGCCTTACCCGGATGATACTGCAGGTTGATGTCAAAATCTTTATCAGCTCCAGCCATCGTCTTTGTCGCGTGTTCAGCTCCTTCTGAGTGAAAACATATTTAAGACTTTTGTGGTCTGTAAATATTTTCACTCTCTCTCCATAGAGATAGTGCTTCCACAACTTCAATACAAATATAACCGCTACAAGCTCCAAATCATGCGTGGGATAGTTCTTCTCATGAGTCCGTAATTGCCTAGATGCGTAAGCAATTACTTTTCCGTGTTTTTGAAGAACACAGTCCAATCCTTTATCGGAAGCATCACTGTAAATTGAGAAACCGCCGGTACCTAAGGGTAGCGCAAGTATCGGCGCCGAAGTAAGTCTTTTCTTCAGTTCCTCAAATGCTGACTGGCAAGCTTCAAACCAAACAAATTTTTCGTTCTTTCTGGTGAGCTTCGTCATCGGCTCAGCAATCCTTGAGAAGTCCTTTACAAATTTTCGGTAGTAGCCAACTAAGCCCAAGAAGCTTCTGATTTCTGCAACTGAACTTGGTGCAGTCCACCTCTCAATAACAGCTATCTTCATTGGATCCACCGAAATTCCTTCTCCTGTGACAACATGGCCTAGAAAATCTACCTTGTCTAAGAAGAATTCGTATTTAGATAACTTACCATAGAGCTTCTCCTTCCTTAAAGTTCCCAGAACTTTCCTCAGGTGCTCTTCATGCTCTTCTTCGGTCTTCGAGTAGATCAGAATGTCATCGATGAAGACAACAACAAACTGATCCAGGTATTCGTGGAAGACCTTGTTCATAAGGTTCATGAATACCGCAGGGGCATTTGTCAATCCAAACGGCATGACCAAAAATTCATATTGTCCATATTTGGTGTTGAACGCCGTCTTTGGAATATCCTCCTTCCTGACCTTGATTTAATGGTAGCCAGACCTGAGATCTATCTTCGAAAATACCTTAGCTCCACTCAGTTGATCAAACAGGTCATCGATCCGGTGCAGAGGGTACTTGTTCTTGATGGTGATGTTGTTCAGCGCCCGGTAATCAATGCACATCCGCACGGTTCCATCCTTCTTGGGCACGACCAAAACTGGCACTCCCCAGGGTGAAGCTCCATCTCTGATAAATCCCTGGGCCTTCAGTTCGTCAATCTGGTCCTTCATCTCCTTTGCCTCCTTGGGGTTGACTCTGTAGCATCCTCGAGAAATAGGAAAAGAGCCGGGAACTAGGTCGATGGTGAACTCCACACCTCGATCCGGGGGCAATCCCGAAAGACTATCAGGAAAGACGTCCATAAATTCTGCTATGATAGGGTGAGGAGGCCCGGGTTCTTCGGTGATAGAGGAGTAGGTAACACTCTTCATGTCTTCTGGAGCTCGAGTGATTTCAAATTCCGGTTCTTCTGGTGGGCTGAAGATTACACATCCTCTGTGATAATCTATCAGCGCATGCTGCTCACTTAACCAGTCCATCCCTATGACTACATCATAGTTGGGTAAGGGCATCACAAGTAAGGGTGCTAAGAATTTATGGCCTGAGATAGTTATGGGACAGTTACAGGTCTCGATGATGGGTATGGGTCCACCACCGGTCATAACTCTACATATCATCTTGCTAAATCATGTAACTAGGTGGTGTGCAGAAATGAACTTTGATGATATAAAACTGTATGATGCACCCGAATCAAATAATGCTAGAGCAGGATGTGAAAACACATAAATGGAACCTGTGATGACATCAGCGGTGGGTTCCTGTTCTGGTTTTTGCTCATCTGCTGCTAGGGCAAAAGCTCGCCCGATCTTCTGCTGATGTTGCCCGAACCGTTGTTGCTGACTGGGTAGAGGAGCTCTTTGCTGAGTTGCTCCGGTCCGGGTGAATGCTGTAGGAAAGTCCCTCACTCGGTGGGTGGCAGACCCACAAACTAGGCAGTATCCCAGTTTCTTCCTGCAGATATTTGCCTGATGTCCTGGCCTCTTGTAGAAATTACAGACAGGGATCTGCTTCTGAGGCGCTCTGTCACTGGTCCTTTCCTAATGGTGCTGGTGGTGGTGAGGAGGCCTGTTGTTGTTGTGGTCGTTGACGTTGGGCCTCTTCTGGTTACCCTGGAAGTTACTAGTTCCAGGGTACTCCCTTTTTGAACGAGGAGGCTGGCTCTTCTCCACATCCTGAGCTCGTATCAGGATCTTTACGTACGTTTTGGCGCCGCCTGCGATCACAGGGGTACAAATATCTTCCCTTAGTCCATACCTGAATCTTTCAGCACGATCCGCGGGGTCAGCAACTAAGTTCTTGGCAAAGCGGCTAAGTCGGCCGAACTCTGTCGTATATTCTACAACCGTCATGTTCCCTTGCTTCAGATCCTGGAACTGTCTTTCCATCTCCCGTAACTCTGATGTTGGGAAGAATTTTCTGCGGAACAACCTCTTGAAGGTGTCCCAGTCAAGCTGCTTGTCCTGGAGTCGGGGTTTATTTCGATACCAGGTGCTTGCTACATCTTGCAGCTGGAGTCCTACTGCTTCGACATGGAGGTCGTCGAGTAGTCGAGCGACGCTGAGGAGACGCTCCATGTTGTCGAGCCATTCGTCGGCATAGATGATTCCCTCGGTTCCCCTGAAGGGTCGAGGGTCCTGCTTCTTAAAGTTCTCGATATTGTCGACCTTCACATAATAATATGTCTCCTATCAAATTGAATGGCCTTAATGATACATAAATTAACTCTTAGATTTATGTTTACCTTAGCAGGCCTTGGTTCCGATTGAACTGCTCCTCCTCTCTCGAGGGCAGCCATAGCCACGTTGTGGGAATTCTCCATGCCTTCTCTCATGATCGTGGTCTGTTCGCGATGGGCTTCAGCTTGGGCTCTCTGGGCCTCCAGTGTCACGCCCTGCTCCCTTAGGAGCGATCGTCCTCGCTAAGACGTGATGCCGCACGAGCCTAGATTGCGCTCGTGCAAGGCGGGTTCTATAACGGCCGATTTCAGCGGCTGCGACGGGGTCGTCGCACAGAAGTCCCATACAGTGACATTGAATAATAGCAGCAGAAATTAGAACAAAACACAAATTATACAAAAGAAGCTCTTTATTGATATTGAAACAAAGATTACAATGGGCGCAAGGCCAAGATTACAAGTCTCTCAAGCTCACTCTTCTCACATTACGAGTCACTCAGCTCTCTCTCATCTCTCAATTACAAGTATTGAGCCAGCGGATGCTTTGGAAGGCGATGTCCATACATTATGTCCCGTATAAGTCTTGACTCCATGCGGCCGCACGCTTTGAATCGCCAAGGAACTCCATGCCTCGACGCATCCAAGCGAGCTTCGCGCCACGAGCTTCTACCTGCGCCTGCACATGAAAACTATGTGGGTGTCAGTACTCAACTGTACTGGTGGAATGAGCTCCTCGCCCACCCATACAAAACCAACACGTTTGATTTACTTTATGCAACATAGTCCTTTCTTATCAATTGTCTTTCTAGTCTTGCCTTAGGATTATTTTAGGACCGACGTCTTGGCTTATTTTGTGTCTCTAGACCATTCCGTGCTTGCAACGACAACGTTAACTCCTACCTTGCCTCAAGACCCTTCTCGTGCCAACAACGTTAACCTATTGAGTCGTATTTTCCTTACGGCTTAAAATCAGGGACGCAACTACGCGATGAGGCTCCATTTCCGTGTGACCGTGCTACAAACCCTTGCTGAGGCCGTGCCTCGCAACTCAATGAGACTCGATCATATCGCCACCTCGCGGCCCTTGCCGCCTCGCGGCCCTTTGCTACTAAATCATCAACTGACCCATCCAACTTTGTGAACTAAGTGTCACTCGACCAAGTTTGCCTTACGGCATCTCCTGACTTAAACTCATGATAACTCAAACCATAACTATGCAACTTATATGCCGACAACATAGGACTAGATGCCACATCTCGTGCCGAAGCATGGTATCTTCGTTGCAGCCAAATCTTAGGCCCAAACATTTTCTTCTGACCGAGCACGTATTCGACTCGACTCTTGATTCACTTCACCTAATACTCGACTCAGTCCAAAGGCATATACGCGAATCGCCGCCAATGCCGACTCATCTATATGAGGTCACTAGCATAACAAGCTATACCTGGACACATAGCTTATGGTTGGTCGGGACCCTTCAAGCGCAAGGTAGCTAGCCCCCTGGAAGTCCCCGACTAACCCGGTGCTATCGAGTCAGCATAGCTATCACCGTGTTTCCTTAGGACGAAATGGTCCCATGGCCCTGGGTTGCCGTTAAGGAAACTCTACCTTGTCGACAAGTTGTCCAATGACCATACAAGACCCTTCACTCAAACTGACGTCTCACACAGTCATTCTCCTTTCAGTGTTATCATCTCTTTCCAAAACCAAGTTCAAGTCTTCTATCCTTGAGACCCCTCAAGGACCCCTCGACGACCCACGGTCGCGAGCATTTTTTCCATGTTACCATATCATTCCATTCAACTCAATGCCTATTCGATAGTCCTTTCTCCAAAAACTCATTAAATCAACCATGGTTTATGCCTTAAATACTAAGTCCGTGCATCGTGCCTTAGGTCCATCGTGCTCTACGCGACACTATCGCCCAACTCATACTCCATACGACTAGCTTTGAAACCGTAGGACTTCGTAGCTATACTCAGCCGTAGAACTCATAGGACCGTGCTTGGAATGTCTTAGGTCGACCACCATCTCTTTGCCTAACTTAATCAAGCCTACAACTTAACCCAAGGGACGAGCAAAGGCTATGTCAAGCCTTGCATCGTGGAAGCGTGCATGCTTTATCGAGCATCTACGCGGGCGACGCCTATGACTTAGGCTAATTCACAGTTTGTGTCGAAGACCAACTTTTCCTTTTCCCAAGCCACGGGACGAAGGATCGAGTGTCATTTTCAAAGCACACCGTGCACCAACTCTAAGCCGACCAATGGACATTTCCATATTCTAACTCAATTCGACCCGTCGGGATTATTCCCTTTAGCTATGTGAATTCGTCTCTTTTATTATCAAGCCTACTTGTGCAAGTTGAAAACATGCGATTTATTATGTGAAGGCTAAGATGAGGCAAGTTCACCGAAACTACCCCCACCTGAGCGAGTGGTCGCCTTGACCGAGCGAGCCTTCGAGCAGCCGTTGCAAGGCTAAGGCCGAACACCGTCGGCGTTTCGATTCCTCCGATTGACTGAGTGGGACGGGGCACTACATCATACACCACTCAGAAAAAGTTTTATCCTCGAAACTAACTGAGTACACTTATCAACTTATCACTCGACTCGACATCCTACGTTTCTCGCACACATTTCTCCTATGCGTTCCCTCAATCCGAGCCACGTTCGTGCTATCCACAATCCTTTCTTCAAAACTCATGATCTCAAAATCCTCGACACTTTTCTGTTCCTCAGTCTCACTTGAATTCAACGTATCACTTAGTATGGATCGTGCACATATCTTAGGCGTCCCTAAAATACATGCATTTCAACCGAGCCTCGTGATAGCGAATCCCGCCATCACCACTCGAGTCAGATCGTGCACATATTCAAGCGACCCTGATATACATGTATATCAACCGATACTCGTGAGTGGTGCCTCCACAAATCCTACCACTTCGTACTCGGACGTCTGCCTAACCGCTAGGCTATGTCTTTCCGTCAGTATTGGAATCATAGTTTCCAAACAATAATATCAACACTGACCCCATCCTAAGGTCAAACCAAACTGATAGTACGGAGTTTTCTACCCAAGCTCGCATCACTCCGATTTCTAAACTTCGAGCATAGATTTCCTACACACATCCCAACATTCGTCGCACGGGGTCTGAGTCATTCTGCAAAGCCATCCTATGATAACTCACGTTTCTACCAACTCCTTGACATATCAATATCACTTCGTTCATCAAGCCATTTCGTATAGTCTATCTTTTGAACACGTTCGATATAATCCGCCTGTCGATCATTCCCAAGTCAAGCACGCTACGACATAATTCATCGCTAATATTTTACATTTCCTAAGTCATCTATTCTAATTCACGTAATCGGTCATAAGGTCATCTAGCTTAACAATATGTTGCGTCCCGATCTCACGCGAGTCAGATTATCCACGGTGGGCATGAATCACCATGCACGCTCTCGCGGGATAATTATCCTCATCGGAACGTAACTCTTGTTTTGCGTCTAGACTAATTCATTTTCGATGCGCGGATTGGACCTACTCAATCCTCAAGTTTATTCAATCTTCAATCGAAGTCCAAACATCCTCGAATTTCTTTCGCATCAAACCGACAAGTCGAGACAATCAAAGTTGCCGCATCCTAATTTTTTTGAGTTCGATCATTCCTGCGACATGAATCACCATGTCAGCGCTCACGCGGAACAATCGCCCCAAATCCGACGTAACATATATGCGAGGCTAGAGCTGCGCTTACGCAAGACAAGATCGTCGACGTTGTGGTTATCAACGTAACCATCAAGACACGATCATTTTCATCCAACATTCATCTCAATCAAAATCCTAAGTATAGCATCCAACCGAACAATAACACTTGTACGATCGTCCTTCGTCGAGTCAGAGTACCCCTGAGATATCGTATATCGATCTTTGATACGCCTCAATACCATCGACGATATGCGTAACCTGACGATCTTCCTTTGCGACCAATTTCGAGTCGTGCGAATGATGCTATCATCCGACTGGATAATCTCTTCGACATTCAAATTCAAATTCGATCGTTACCCCTCGAATCATTCACAACATCAATTTCCTCAAACCCAAATGTGCGTATTGTTCATCCGTCTATCTTAAGTCATCGACCAACATTAATTCCAATCCTTCGTGTTATTTTAGTAACTTTAATTCAGACCTTTCATGCATGCTACCTACTTGTTGTGCTAATTTTTCGTATACGATCCGTATCAATCTCCTCGAACAAGTCATCGTACACCCTAACTTTTCCTCGATTCAATTTCACCTACTCAATCATTTTTGCGTTTCATACTCGCGCAATCCTCAATCTCGTTCACGTCTCGTGCGCATCAATTCTAGGTTGTTTGAATCGACTCGTCAAATTTCAAGAATAAAAACTTATTCAACGACACTCAATCCAAGGCTTTGCATAACGCAACGCTTGCTGATAGACTCACCGACACCCCAAATCTTCAATCGATCAATCGACATCCCTGAGGCTATCGCATACACCACTCAGGGATGAAGTCATTCAACAAATTCTCAACTATTATTCGAATCAAAATCGACTTCTTCAAGTTTTCTGTTCGAACCATTCCTCGAATTCCAAGCACGCTCATCTATAGCGCATCGACGTTATCATCGCTCGATAGCACCCCTATCGATAGTTATCTCATTTACTCAATCAAGTCTAACTCATTCTAGCTCGAAACAATTTGAATCCGTACTCGACTTTTCTAAGGTCGACGCAACATTGGTGTATATGCCCAGCCCGACTTAGCCAACCGTGCTTACGCAAACCATCTTTTTGTTTTATAAAAAACTGTTCTCCTACGTTTTTGCAAAATAGATAGACTTATTGTATGGACATCCCGTGGGACAATTGAGAGAGAGCGCACCAACGATATCAATATGCAGAAGCAACATTCAGAGTTCGCGGAAACAACAAAGTTAAAGAATTCAATCGATAGTCCAAGGACATAAAGTCGTGCTCTGATACCATTATGTCACGCCCCGCTCCCGTAAGAGCGATCGTCCTCGCTAAGGCGTGATGCCGTACGAGCCTAGATTGTGCTCATACAAGGCGGATTCCATAACGACCGATTTCAGCGGCTGCGACGGGGTCGTCGCACAGAAGTCCCATGCAGAGACATTGAATAATAGCAGCGCAAATTAGAACAAAACACAAGTTATACAAAAGAAGCTCTTTATTGATATTGAAACAAAGATTATAATGGGCGCAAGGCCAAGATTACAAGTCTCTCAAGCTCACTCTTCTCACATTATAAGTCACTCAGCTCTCTCTTTTATCTCTCAATTATAAGCCTTGAGCCAGCGGATGCTTTGGAAGGCGATGTCCATACATTATGTCCCGTATAAGTTCTGACTCCATGCGGCCGCAGGCTTTGAATTGCCAAGAAACTCCATGCCTCGACGCTTTCAAGGGAGCTCCGCGCCACGAGCTTCTACCTGCGCCTGCACATGAAAACTATGTGGGTGTCAGTACTCAACTGTACTGGTGGAATGAGCTCATCGCCCACCTATAACCAACACATTTGATTTACTTTATGCAACATAGTCGTTTCTTATCAATTGTCTTTCTAGTCTTGCCTTAGGATTATTTTAGGACCGACGCCTTGGCTTATTTTGTGTCTCTAGACCATCCCGTACTTGCAACGACAACGTTAACTCCTACCCTGCCTCAAGACCCTTCTCGTGCCAACAACGTTAACCTATCGAGTCGTGTTTGCCTTACGGCTTAAAATTAGGGACGCAACTACGCGATGAGGCTCCATTTCCGTGTGACCGTGCTACAAACTCTTGCTGAGGCCGTGCCTCGCAACTCAATGAGACTCGATCATATCGTCGTCTCGCGGCCCTTGCCTCCTCGCGGCCCTTTGCTACTAAATCATCAACTGACCCATCCAAGTTTGTGAACTAAGTGTCACTCGACCAAGTTTGCCTTGCGGCATCTCCTAAATTAAACTCATGACAACTCAAACCATAACTATGCAACTTATATGCCAACAATATAGGACTCGATGCCACATCTCGTGCCGAAGCACGGTATCTTCGTTACAGCCAAATCTTAGGCCCAAACATTTTCTTCTGACTGAGCACGGATTCGACTCGACTCTTGATTCACTTCACCTAATACTCAACTCAGTCCAAAGGCATATATGCGGATCGTCGCCAATGCCGACTCATCTATATGAGGTCACTAGTAACAAGCTATACCTGGACACATAGCTTACGGTTGGCCGGGACCCTTCCAGCGCAAGGTAGCTAGCCCCCTGGAAGTCCCCGACTAACCCGGTGCTATCGAGTCAGCACAGCTATCACCGTGTTTCCTTAGGCCGAAATGGTCCCATGGCCCTGGGTTGCCGTTAAGAAAACTCTACCTTGTCGACAAGTTGTCCAATGACCATGCAAGACCCTTCACTCAAACTGACGTCTCACACAGTTATTCTCCTTTCAGTGTTATCATCTCTTTCCAAAATCAAGTTCAAGTCTTCTATCCTTGAGACCCCTCAAGGACCCCTAGACGACCCACGGTCGCGAGCATTCTTTCCATGTTACTATATTATTTCATTCAACTCAATACCTATTCGATAGTCCTTTCTTCAAAAACTCATTAAATCAACCATGGTTCATGCCTTAAACACTAAGTCCATGCATCTTGCCTTAGGCCCATCGTGTTCTACGTGACACTATTGCCCAACTCATACTCCATACGACTAGCTTTGAAACCGTAGGACTTCGTGGCTATACTCAGCAGTAGAACTCATATGACCGTGCTTGGAATGTCTTAGGTCGACCACCATCCCTTTGCCTAACTTAATCAAGCCTACAACTTAACCCAAGGGACGAGCAAAGGCTATGTCAAGCCTTGTATCGTAGAAGCGTGCATGCTTTATCGAGCATCTACGCGGGCGACGCCTATGACTTAGGCTAATTCACAGTTTGTGTCAAAGACCAACTTTTTCTTTTCCCAAGCCACGGGACGAAGGAGCGAGTATCATTTTCAAAGCACACCGTACACCAACTCTAAGCCGACCGTTGGAACTTTCCATATTCTAACTCAATTCGACCCGTCGAGATTATTTCCTTTAGCTATGTGAATTCGTCTCTTTTATTATCAAGCCTACTTGTGCAAGTTGAAAACATGTTATTTATTATGTGAAGGCTAAGATGAGGCAAGTTCACCGAAACTACCCACCTGAGCGAGCGGTCACCTTGACCGAGCGAGCCTTCGAGCAGCCGTTGTAAGGCTAAGGTCGAACGCCGTCGGCGTTTCGATTCCTCCGATTGACTGAGTGGGACGGGGCACTATATCCAGTACTCCTCGTAGCAGGCCTACGAGCTCGGTAGGGTCCACCGGTACTGGTGGGACAGCTGGTACGGGCACTACCGCAGGGGAATGTGGCTCAATTCGGGGAGGTGCAGGTTCTGCCATTTGAGCTATAGTAGCGTAAACGGCGTGGAGTGCTGGTGCAACGTGGGTACGGTCAGTCAGCTGCAAAGGAGGAGGGTCCGGGCGTGCTTGAGGAGGTGGGGTGTGATTGGTAGATGACACCTCATCGTCAGCAGGGCCAGAGCGTGTGGTCTTTCCTTTGGCCATACTCTGAAAGGTTTAGGATGCAATACATAAGCAAGGTATCCTACCAGTCTATAATCAAACAAAAATATTTATATATATATAATTCCGACCTATGTTATGACAAATCAATGTTCTAGTGTTCTAATTGTTTCTAGATTTGTTTACCTAAGTTGTTTGTTTTGGACCTGCATGGGCCACCACTAAAAATATGTCACAACCCGATCCCAAATTGTTGGGTCGAATCGGATCATGCCCAGCCTGCACCATTGTGAGACGGCGACAGTAAGCTGTTTCTATATGCAGGTATTCACAACAACATTTATTTATATTTGTCACAACACGAATTTACGAATATTTAAAAACTTTTTATTCAACAATTGAAAAGTACAAACTGAAACTGAAAGTACTGAAATAAAATACTGAAATCAAAATCTATAAACTCCAACACAATAAAACTAGGTAACTGGAAAACAACTCGCTAACCGGTCGGCTCATCGGCCTCTGGTTCTGCGTCCTCCAAGGGGGACTCTGGCAATCCCACAAGATATAACACCGGGTCTTAGTAGCTATTGTACAATAGCTCAACCCTCATTTTCAGTATTTCCCGTATTTCGTATTTATATTCGTATCTGGATTTTTGGCATGTATTTTTATTTTTCCCAGCTTGTGGAATTTCGGTATTTCTCGTATTTTGGGTTTTGACTTGGCTCGGTTTTAATTGGTTTGTGTTGGTTTGGTTGGGTTTAATAGGTATTGGATCACCATAGCCTATGCTCCACCCTCAACACACCACAACTCCCCTCTTTATAATCCCTACCTACCACTCTCTCTCTTCATTACCACCACTATTTATTTTCTTCTTCTTCTCCTTCCTCCACCACTCTCCACCCATAGGCAAGTGCATCTTGCCACTACATGAGAACCCTATTTTCTTGGTCCATTAGCTAGATTAGGACATGGTGATCAACATTAGTTCTTGGCTTTTTTGTGATTTGGTGTCTCCATTGCTCTAGATCTAAGTTTTCCTATTTTCGAATTTTGCATGGTTTGATCTATTTTAGTTGGATGTTTATGGGTTTTGATGTTTCCATGTGGAAGAGCATTCAGTTTCACTCTAGTTGGAGCCTTGGAAATCCGGGTTTGGAGTTCAGATGGCTAAGTTATGATGCTTTGAAGCCTTGGGTTCATCCATGGTGTTCTTGCTGTTTGGAGAAGACAGTGAGCAGTGTGCAGAGCTATTTAGCTTACGCACCCTGAGCTACGTGCGCTCTTTAGCGCTGCGTACACTGCTTCCTCGAGCGTGCGTGACTTTTCACGCAGCTGCTCCCTGTAGCGTGTGTGACTTTCACGCAGCTGCTTCCTTGAGCGTGCGTGACTTTTCATGCAGCTGCTTCCTTGAGCGTGCGTGACTTTTCACGCAGCTGCTCCCTTCCCTTGAGCGTGCGTGACTTTTCACGCAGCTGCTCCCTGTAGCGTGCGTGACTTTCACGCAGCTGCTTCCTTGAGCGTGCGTGACTTTTCACGCAGCTGCTTCCTTAAGCGTGCGTGACTTTCACGCAGCTTCTCCCTGTAGCGTGCGTGACTTTCACGCAGCTGCTCCCTGTAGCATGCGTGACTTTCACCTACGCTGCTCTCTCAGCGTGCGTGACTTTTTCGTACACTGCTCCCCTGACCCCTTGCTTAACCGATTGGCTTTTGGAGTTTTGGTTTTATTTCTTTAAGCTTGGCTTTTCTATAGTCCTGTATATTAATATTTTATTAGATATTTTACGTCCATTTTATATCCTTACGCCTTTTGTCCTGAACTTGATAATCACGAATTTACTAGATATGTTTGGAATTGATAATTGAGCATGACCTGATAAGTGGCCTGTCGTGGTGCACTCCTGACTAGTACACTTGATATGATAACCTGACCTGATATATCTTGAATAGCTGTTACGACGGCTACCTGACATGACATGACCTGTATAATTAATTCTGACACTGTGGGCGATTGTGCTTGTACCAATAATCCAGTCATGTCTTGCATCATGTCTAGGAGGGGACTCCTGAGTACCACGGTTAGGAGTACCTACGGAATTGGACTAAGGTTAATAATTAGTATAATTCACTAGTCATGAAGAGATGTTCCCCAGTTACAGGCGATCCCGTTATCCCGGCCGTAATTGATTGGACTTGTAGCCTGCCGACGAGTAGGGCACATTTCCAGCCCACTGTTATGTGGGGCACCCACCATTGTCACTTAAACGATTGAACTCTATTGTCACTATAATGCATTGTACTCTCTAGATTGTCACTATAATGATTGCCTGGATAACCTGGATAGCTGCAGGGCCTGTGACTACTTGGAGCATCTCATTGCATCTTGCTAGTAACTAGGATTGTGATAACCCTAGTTAGTTAATGTAGAAAGCCGTAGGCAATGATTGGCCGTGATTGCTTGGATGGAGTCTAGTACAGTATAGTATTGTCTAGAATTGATTGATTGTAAGATTGTACGAGAACGATTGAATGATTGTCACTCCAGATTGTCACTATAATGATTGTCACTCCAGATTGTTACTTGACCTGATTTCTTATATTTATCTTGCCGATAAATGGTGAGAGAAACCAAGTTCCGTTCAGACGAAGGGTTACAACCCCGGTCCTTGTTTGGTTTACGGGTTGTAACCTAGCTATCTGAATAGTCCCATGGTTATCTCATCGTATATCATCCTGACTTGCTTTTCCATATGACCTGTCTTTTAGTGATTCTATGCAAGATTGTCTTTTATAATTACCCATCATGCTTTTTCTTAAATTACTGTCTCTTATTATGTAATTATATTATTGTGCTAAGTTGCTGGCTTTGGTTCTTATTTTGTGGCCTCCTTTGTGGCACTTGCTCTTCCTGGGGTCTGACCCAGCTGGTTTTGTATGGCCAGATACCGGAGCAGCAGCAAAGGATCTACCTGTCTTCCAGCCCGATGGTGGTCACCAGGCGTAACCAGGGCATCGAGTGGGTTTCCTTTGTTCTCCCACTGTAATATTGTAAATTATTCTTTTGAGGCGTTTAGCCGACGAGCAAGTGTTAGCTCGATTGTACTTACTTACTGTCTGCCTACGGGCTGTAACATGATTGACAAGCCCCGGGGGTTGATCATGTATGACTGAACTCTTGCTAGTCCTCACATTTTGTAACGACTAGCTTCATGATCATCTGGATATGTAATGTTTGGGACGCCTTACAATTGTATATTTGGAGATCTGATATCTTGTGATTATTATTAGTTGGTTGAGATTGAGACAATAGGCTATTTTATGACCTTAAGAGACTGATGGATTGTAGTGAAACCCTCACATATCTAGACAGCCGTGACCGTATAGCGGTGTGGATCCTATTCCGTTATACGTAGCTGGCTATGTCTGCCCCCGCTCTCCAGTATTCTGGTTCTGGGGCGTGACAGCTCAGCATCATCAACATCACCTATTGGGGGGATCCAGTCAGGAAAGGAGCAAGTACGAGTACATAATCCGACATTCTAAATAATAATGGAAAGTTGCAATTTTAAACAGTTGAAATACTTTGAACAATATTTTCCAGCAATTCAGTATTTGAAACAATGTGATTTGAACAGGTAACGTCTATAACCGGCTTGGGTTGTACAATAGCATCCTAGCGATGCGATACGGCTTATCCCCGTGTGTAAGAGGGGTAAGTGTTTGCAAAAACAAAAGTTGATCTTTATTTCAACAAACTTTGTAAAGAAGATTACAAGAATTCTGGGAAAGTACAACTATAGGAATCCGATCTGAAGACGATCGCTTTATCCCTTGGACGATGTGAACTTTGAAGACGGTAGCCTCTGAAGTTGAAGGCAAAAGCCTCTGAAGAATGCAGCAGCACTTTGGCAAGAACTCCTGATCTCTGGTGATGATCTCTGATCTCTGTGTGTATGTATGATCCCTGAAGGCTTGAAACTCTATTTATAGAGTTCTGGAAATAACTAACTTTAGCTATTCTGACTTGTGCAGGTTGGATTGCGCACGTTTTGGATTGCGCAGGCAATGAACTGCGCAGGCAGTTACTCGATCGTGGACCATATATGTGACGCGTGGCATTGTTTGATTGAAATGCGCTTGATCGTGTACAGACGGTTGCCACATGAAGAGTAATTGATGGCATGAAGGCCACGTGTACATTGTCAGTTATCTTGATGGAGTGCGCCACCTGAATTGCGCTGGTTTCGGATTGCGCTGGGATAGACCGCGCTGGGAGGGATTGCACTGCAGGCCGATTGCGCTGTAGGCCGATTGCGCTGTATGTACAGCTGTCCTCGAGCGCTGTGCTGCACGATAAACGAACAGTTTCCTCGTTCTCCGTGCTGTCAACTGTCAGAAGATCTGATTCTCTGTCAGGTAATAATGACGAGGCCATGTCAGCTCGCGTACTTGGATGAGTGCGCAGTTCAGCATGTACAATCGAGTTGTTGTACAATCTGTCTTCTGTGCAGTTTACTTGAAGGATGTTTAATTTGATTTTCATGACTTTGTTGATGGGTGCAACTTGATTTTTAGGACGTACAAGACCCCCTTCAAAGTTTTCGAAGTTTGAAGATAGTCAAAGCTTCGAAATACTTTAAATTTTGATTTTAAAATCAAGTTGCGCATATGATGACCTGTCTGCACAATCGGAGGAATTAACCCCTGTTTATTCGGTACAATCTGAGGAGTTTGTTTATTTTGGAAAACTATATCTGCCAAGTCGCTTCGCTCGTCAATTTGGTTACGACCAGTTCCATGTGGGCAACGCTATAACTTGCCTACAAGGAAAGGGGTATCTAATTGATGGTGCCAGAGCATGGGCCTACTACAACGCTCGAGACACAAGGACAGTGTTCTCGATGCCAACCAAGAATGATCATGGCCCTAGAATGTTATATACATATTCACTGTTTTACACAGCTGTAAATACTTTCGTCGAGAACTTTAATCTGGTGGATAGCTTCGCGACGGCGACGCGTCTGAAGAAAGGAGCAACTGCTATACTAGCTCCAGGAAATGATGAACAACATGAACCAGTGGACGATCCCTTGGAAGCCTCAAGGGAAGCTAACTTCCCTGAGGAAGTTAATGAACCACTGAGGATTTCTTTGAAAGTTGTTAAGTCTCCGACTAGGGAAAGGAAGAGAAGGATTAATGAGCCTTCCTCTCCGGTTGCCAAAAAGAAACTCCTCTTAGACCCATCAGAAAAAGTCACTACCAGGTCGCAGTCTCGGCAACTGGCCGAGTCGACCCGAGAAGAAGCGACCACACCGACTTCTCTTCCACAGCGGGTTGATGTGGTA
The DNA here is from genome assembly GCA_029216955.1 of Iris pallida. Taxonomy (NCBI): domain Eukaryota; kingdom Viridiplantae; phylum Streptophyta; class Magnoliopsida; order Asparagales; family Iridaceae; genus Iris; species Iris pallida. Next base: position 2,248,717 of record JANAVB010029216.1, read on the forward strand.
AATGTTGAGAGTCCAGAGGTACCTCTTCATCGAAAGAAGCTGGCTTTTAGGAAATGAAAGAAGGTGATCCTGTCCTCGATGGTGGCCAGCGCCGCTGCTGGAATTACTATGTCATCTCCTACTCCTGTCTCTGAGCCTAGGCAGGAGACTCCTAGTCCAGAACGGAGGGACGAGACTGATCAGAGAGAGGAGGCTACAGAGCCTAGGGAGGATATTGTAGAGGAGGAGTATGAAGCTTTACGATCTCCTTCACCAGCGGTAGAAACTACTCAACTTCCTGTTACACCAGGAACAATCCGCGAGGAGGAGGATCGTTTAATGATTGAAGCATTAAATGATTGTGACTTCGGTCTTCAAGATGATGTTGGTCATACCGCTGCTACTGCCAGCGAGGAAGTACCTGAGGATAGCATGAGCACTGAAGATACATCAATAGAGGCTATTGATGATACTTTGAACCAAGAAGAGGACATTGATGTCCATAAATCTCATGAATTTGTTGAAGACACACTAGCTCCTGAAAAGGATGTTGAAGTGGATATGTCTCCTGAAAAGAATATGGGTGAGGAAGTAGCGCCAGAGGAAGCTACTACCGCTGATCCCAAAGGTATTAAATAAAATTATTAATCTTCTTTTCATAGATTAACAACTGACATCTCTGTTTTTGACCCATGTAGAAATCGAATCATCTCCGGTTCCTCCTTGCACTGATATAGTACTGATAACAGTAATAGCCAGTGGCAGCCGACATCTGTCGGGCAGTTCTGAAGCCGGAAGTAGCCAGACAGTGATGTCTGAGGCTACCTCTGCTAGACTGGAATCTATACCCACAGACGAAAGGCTTGGTACTGGGGCAAGTCATGGTAAGATTACCTTTGATCTTTTGATCCTTTTTAATTAATTGTTAATGACAACAACAATTAATGATAGGTTTTTTTTCCTTGCAGAAGAACAACCGGGAGGAGCAACCAGTTCTACTTTAGCTCCCTTGTTTAAAGAACCCTCTGTTCAAGTGCAAGAACGTCCATCGGCGCAGGCACATGCTACTTCATCATCAACGGGAGTAGCTGCTACCCCTGGCGCTTTGGCAACTAACCAATTTATCATTAGTTCTTTCAGCAACTTGTTCTTTAATGCATTGGGACCCCTAGTAGATAGGGTACTAGAGAAAGAAGTTGTTGATTTCACTACTGTTAGAAGCCTAACCTCTCATTTGATAAATGCCATCTGAGGTCAAGGAGATGAAGCTCAAGCTATTTTTCTTGAGCACATATTGGATGAGCTAGAAGCATCGGTTAAGATCTACAAAGATCTTAATCGAGGGGAAGTGGAATCCTTATTATAAGCTGAATTTGAAAGAATGTCTCAAGAAGTTGCCATTGAGAATGCTAATTTCCAGACTTTCATAGACACTTATACTGCCAAGGCTTCAGAATATGATTCTCAAATGGAGATAGCCACCTCTGCTGTTGGAGAGAAGGAGGAGAAAGTTACTGAGTTGAAAGCGAAATCTGTTCGTCTTCAAGAGGAGATTGCTCGACTCCAGGAAGAGTTGAAACTGGTTCAGCATACTCTAGAAGATGAAGTCACACAGCATCAAGCTGCCACTCAGCAATTGGCCATTCTGACTCAAGAACGAAATGAATATGTCACTAACCATCAGGCTGAAATCTTCCGCCGCTTAGTGACCTTACCGACTTTTAATGAAAAGTCTGGAATGGAGGAAGCTAGGAGACGGGTGATAGAATTCCGTGAGGAACGACTGAAATTTTAAAGCAGCAGATGGTTAACTTGATGAGACCACCGACTGAATAGAAAGATTTTCTGTATCTTCTTGGTTTTTTGTGATATGTATCTTTGTAATGTCTTTCATCTTTGATCAATAAAAAGTGTCACGACCCGCTACCCAGATTGTTGGGCCTGGCCGAGTTATGCCCAGCCTACGTTTGAGATAAACGTAGTAAGCTATTCTAAGGACAACAGGATAAGACTAAATGTGCTAACAGTTCTATAAGTGAATAAAAGTCATAAATGCTCCAAACACAAAAGTCGTCATATATAGTAAAATGTCCAAGTACAAGTCTGAAATGTAAAACTGGATACATGTCCAGTTACAAAATACGTAGTCTAATACATGACTACACTCAAAAGTCTAAAGCAAAAAGACAACTAGGCGAGGTTCCCTGCAGGAACATCCTCGTAAAGCAAAGTCGGGTCCTCGACAGTATCTCCATAATATGTGTCGCAGAGTAACTCCTCCTCAGTAAGGACACCTACAACGTTATCCTGTCAGGACGGGAGTAAGTACTGATTCTAGCAAACTAAATATACTAAGCATAAACAAGAATGTAATAAACTGGAATCATGGCATATCAGGGTTTAATTGGTTTTTAGAAATGACAACATATAGTTTAAAAGTTTAAAACTGTAGCATGTACGTGAATCGGTCAATAGGTGAATAGGATGTACAGCGGCACATATCAAGTTTTTCTGGCATGCACATACGTGCACGAACGGCATCGGTGTATATCCATACACAAACGCGGGATCAGAACATACGGCAAGGTCACATATAGAATGTCACCGAGCGCGGTAAATACATACGGAGAAGGGGGTCATGTTCACGTACAATACTAACAGTTTTCCCTTAACCCGTTATTTAAACATATGAGAGATGTGAGATACTGTCTAAACATGGTAGAGACTAAAAGTAATACAACATGTAAAGTTTTAACTTGCTACCCCAAGGATCAGCATTTAACATGGTTGGTAAATCGCAGTTTATTGTTATAGCAGTATGTAAAGTTCGTAGAAAGTACTTGTCTCTTGCAAAGCAAAACAAAACAAGCTGCAATAAAAGTGTTACAGACGTCTGGTAACTCGTCACTGTAGAAATAAATACATAAACTTAGTTTTTACACTAAGCTAAAACACTAAGACACTAATTGGTGAAACACAACTTGTGACTGGGCACCTAGCTGAAATGATGACTTTAGCATAGGAGACCAATGTGGGATGACACACTACTTTAACTAACTTTCTAGGGACTTTACACTAGTAAGGGGTGAGGTTTAATACGGCTAAAACTCAAAGTAACACAAAAAGTTATAAGTCGTAATTAATTAATAAATAAATCAAATGATCATTGTGTTTCAATAATTTTTGAGATAGACAAAAAGCTTATTATTACATAAAATAAAGTACCAAAAAGATCCTTGTTAATTATAGAAATTTATTATAATTTTTCTGGAATTTATTAACCAGTACAAGTATT